>VMDO01009994.1:0-74028 GCA_007922755.1 Pedetes capensis | reverse complement strand
GGGGGGGGAGGGAAGATAAGAATGATGTCAATATAAATGGACTAGAAATCGCATGTAATTGTTCTAACAAGATAAAAACAAAGACCACTACAGGAAAAGTTTCTATCTTAAACAGAACTGGAACCCAAGGACATATAGAAAAATACTATATAGTAAAAGATAGAGAAGACTTGGATGGGAAACTCAGATGGGAAGGGGGGGAGGGGGACGCATAGGGGAGGGTAAGGGGTAACCTATATGAATAATGCTTATCAAATTGCATATATGAAAATTGTCACAATGAAAAGCATGTCAAAATGAAACACATTATGATGTACATTAAAAATTTCTAATAAAAAAAAAAACAAATAATGGAGTCCTTAGCGCTTCAGGCCCTACTTGTTTGTCAGCTTGTTGTGCTGTGGGGGCTTACGTGTTGCTGTTATACTGAAAGCTACGCCTCCAGTATTGCAGATACCAGCCGGGCCACCCATGGCTGAACTTCCAGACTAAGATAGACTAGGGAGAAGGGCATGACAGCCCACTCCTGAAGCAACCAGCCTTTGAAAACCCTATGATATCAGAGAAGCACTGTCAAATATAGTGCCAGAAAATGAGCCTCCCAGGCTGGAAGGCATTCAGGAAACCACTGGGGAAGAGTTGCTTTCTCAAAGTAGAGTCAACCTTAATGACAGGAACAGAGTAAAGCCCTAGGGACTTCCTTTTGCTGAGGTGTCACTGCTCAAAATGAAATGAAACATAGTGACTGCAACAGTGGGCTCAAACATAAAAAGGTAATGTGCATGGCAGTGTGGGTAGTGTTGCATTCTGCTATACATAGAGTCACTATGAGTTGGATCCAACTGGACCTCACCCGATAACAGCAAAAATAAGTGCTTTAGAAAAAAAAAAAGTAGGGGAGGAAGTAGGGAAGATGTGAATGGGGGGAACAATTTTAAAGAAAGATGCTGAGTGCACTGACACTCGCCTGTAATCCCATCAATTTCGGAGGCTGAGGCAGGAGGATCAAAGTTCGAGGCTAGAAGGAGTCTGTGCAATTTAGAGAGACCGTGACTCAAGGAAAAAAAATTAAGGGGGCTGGGAGATGCAGCTCAATAGTGGAATGCTTGCAGAGTATGTGGGAGGCCTTGGATTCAGCATGCCAGTACTATAAACACATAAAAAATAAAAAGGAAGGATGCTGAAAGACTCCCCCCAGCGCAGAAACCTCAGCAAGGGAGAGAGTGCACCATGGGGCATCTTGGAGAGAGCCTTCCAGAAAGCCAGGCCTGCAGGTTGTGAGGTGTGTGAGGGAGGAAGGTGGGCGAGGTGGCCCAAGGGTATCAGATTATTATACTCCAAGGTGGGGAGTCAATCTAGAAAGAGATATGGCATGGAGGATGATTTTCCAATAATCCCACTCTGGGGGGATAAGGCAGGGACACCTAGCACAAGGCAGGCCATGCTCAGACCAGTGCCGCTAGCTCTGGGGGCTCCGTGGCTGCCTGGCCAGGAGGAAGCTGCACATGGGGCTGAGTGTCAGACTGCAGGTAAAGCCAGCCAAAGGTGCTGATGGATTGAGGGTGGAGCGCAGCGGGACAGGGGTCAAAGATGGCCCCAACATTTGTGGCCTGAGTTCCTGAATGAACAGAGTGGCCACGTGCAGGGACAGGAAGTCTATGGGAGGAGAGAGCACAGAGGAGGTGTGATGGTGGAAGCAGGATGTTGAGGAATTGGGTTTTAGTCAGGTCACATTTGAAATTATTGTTATTGTTTGGGGGCAGGGGGATGGAACCCAGGGCCCTACACAGGCCAAGCCCATGCTCGACCAGAGCTGGAATCATTTTTATATGTCCAGACGCAGTTGCGGAGAAGGTAGACACAGCCCTTGACCCTGTGGGCACCTGCATTCTTGGGAAGGCAAACCCCAAGAAGCAACCAGAGAGAAGTTCCCGCCTCCAATGTGACAGGTGCTTTGAGGGTAATGTGCTGGTGAGTGGCAGCTCGGCAGGCATCAGGAGCAGCCTTTGTGAGGATGTGACAGGGGTCAGCAAAGTCCCCGAGGAAAGAATGAGCGAGTTGGAAGAGCAGCAAGGCAGGCGTGGGTGGGACAGAGTGAGCAGCAGGGAGAAGAGAAGGGGCGAGAGACAGCAGACTGGGGCTCTCTGGCCTTTCTGACAGCTTGAGTCCCTTGGAAGGTCGTGGGAAGCCACCTGAAGGCTTGAGGAGGGAGAGTGTCATAGTCCAATATCAATTTTTCCAAATGGTCCCTTTGGAGAATGGATGAGTGTGAGAGAGACAGGTGCAGGACCTGCTGGGGGTCTGTGGCCATGGTCCAGCCAAAGCATGACGTTGACTTGACAAGGTTGCTGGAGAGGGGATAATTCGGGGGGGATCTGGGGGTAGAGATATTGGGCAGTGTGGGATGGGAGAGGGGATGGAGAAAGGAGAGCCAGGGACTCTGAGGATTTTGTGTGGGATGACTGGCTATAGCCATGGTGAACCACTGCAGGGAAAGATGCCAGCCTTCAGGGACAGGAGGAGCCACCATCTCCTTCACTCACATTAGGTATGGCGTTAAAGCAGAAAAGCTAATGCAGAAACAGAAACGGACATGTCTCGGCTGACATATCTGAGGGCTCCTCACGGGGGGGAGCGCAGCCAGAGCACCTCTATACCGCACCGTCACCATCTGCCCAGTGGCAGCCACTGCCCTGGCCTTGAGCAAGGCACAAGTTACACAGGTGTTTTTAAACCAAGGATCAGAAGTAAGCGTGGGCGTCTGCTCATGCCTTTCTCAGAAAAAAATACCTCATTTTTATTTTTCTTTTACAGTGAATAAGGGCTGGGTTTGGCGTGGTTGGCTGGTCAGTGGGTTGTAACTTTAAGGTCTATTTGTGTTTATTCTCTTCCTTCCCTCCTGGAGGTGCTAATGCAGAGAGAGGAAGTGTCCCTGGCGCCTGCCTGGCAGGCTGCCCCATCCCAGCCACTGCTCCTAACTCCCAGCTACAGAGCAGCTCACAGGACACGAAGTAACCCCACCCCCACCCCCGCATGAGCCCCTGTTGCTCTCGGAAATAAGCTCTCCTCCCAGTCCAGCCCTCTCCTTTGGAGATTCCTGTCACCCTCCAATCCCAACAGAGGACTCTCCTTAGGGAATCTTCGCTTTGTAGCTGTCACAGTGTTCATTCTGCTGTTTGGAAAGGATACAGCCAATTGCATTCTGCAAATTTCTCTCTCTCTGTTTCTCTCTCTCTCCTTTCTCTCCCTCTCACTCTCTCCTTGCTCTTCTCTCTCTCTCTCCCTCTCCCTCTCTCTCTCCCGCTCTCTCTCCTTTCTCTCTTCTCTCTCTCTCGCTCTCTTTCTCGCTCGCTCGCTCGCTCGCTCTCACTCTCCTTTCTGTCTTCTCTTCTCTCTCTCTCACTCACTTGCCTTTCTCTCTCTCCCTCTTTCTCCTTTCTCTCTTCTCTCTCTCTCACTCTTGCTCTCTCCTTTCCTCCTCCTCCTCCTTTACTTCTCCTCCTCCTCCTCCTCCTCCTCCTTCTTCTCCTCCTCCTCCTCTCCCCACCTCTCTCTCTCTCCCTCCTTCCCTCCCTCTCTCCCTCTCTCTCTCTTTCTTTCCCCTCACAGTTCCTGGGATTATTTCCTGTGGAAGTAACCCCCCCCCCAGCACTCTGCCTCCCTACATCCCTGCTCCCCAGCACATGGAAGCAGGCTACTGGTTCCAGTGAACAGTGGTGCTCACACTGTGGCTCAGGAGTAGATGGAACCTCAGCATCCCCTGCAGAGCAAAAGGCTCAGCTTTCACCTCTTCTCACTTCTCAGGAGGCCCTTGTCCTGGATCCTCCATTAGAGAACTGCTTTCATCCCCTGGGCTCTGCAAACACCTTTTCTATATGATACCACATGGGAACCTGGGAGTCCCACATCCAGGCATGCTCCAGCCTCACAGACCACATTTTTCACAAACACACATGCGCCTGTGCACACGCACACACACACTAACTCCATACTGACTACTGGCACAATAAAATAGCATTTAATTTGCATTCTTTCTTCTTCTTTCCCTCCCTTGCCTTCCTACTTCCCTCCCTCCTTCCTTCCTTCTTTCCTTCCTTCCTTCCTTCCTTCCTTTCTTCCTTCCCTCCTTCCCTCCTTCCATCCTTCCTTCCTTCCTCTCTTTCTCTTCCTTTTCTCTTGCTTCCTTCTTTCTTTTCTCTCTTTCAAGCTCAAGCTATAATTTACATACCACAATATTCCCCAGTTTTAAGTGTGCAGTTCAGTGGCTTTTAATTATTTTTTAGCCAAATCTCTTCCTGGCTGTTTCTTTTTGCAAATGGGGCCACAGGGTGATTGTTTTGAGCCCCAGCCCTCTTGCCCCACTTTGAACAGTGACTAGTAGATAGCAGATTCTCTCTCACCCCCCAAAATCTTTGTTGTGCTCATTTCATTGTGCCGTTTACAGCTTACTTCCTGTTTTGGTCCCTGCGTTTCTAAGCAGCTTCTTGGAAGTCCTATGAGTCAGTCTCTACGGTATCCAGAGGTTTCTTTTGTGTTGGAAGTGGATCTTGTTGGTGGGTTTGGTTTGACTGTTTTGCTCCTGTGTATTTGGAGTCCTCAGCTCCTTGCTTTTTCTGGCGCTAACTATGGAGATGTGAAATGTACCCCAGTGGCATGACAGACTGTTCAGCAGTATTTCCTATTCAGAGCTAGTCTTCAGGAGTTCTAACTTGCCATTGGTAGAAAGGAAGAGACTCAGCAATGGAAATAGGGCACAGAGCTTGCTCCTAACATTAAAACCTTCTTCTAGACTTTGGCTTTAACTTCTCTATTTCCTCATTCAAAGGCCAGGGATTAAAATAACCACTTCAGGAGATCAGCTTGAGGATCACATGACATAATTCACACGAAAGCACCTAAAACAATTGTTTTAAAAGCCTGTAAACATTCATTGAGTCCAAATCTTGCAGAACTTCGGCTAGTGATATGAGAATTTTGTTTCCCTCAAGACGCACTCATAAAAGCATGGTGCCTCCTCTCTGGTAAATGTGCACCCGTTTAATTATTCACTGAATGGGTAGGTAATAAAACCCACCATGTGCCGAGCTAGGGACTGATCAGCAAGTGGACTGGGAGGCAGAGTCCAGTCGGGGAGAGACAGACGTTCCACATAGGATTGTGCAAATAAATATCTGAATGCAAACTGTGCAAGACTTATGGAAGAAACTACGTGTGTGTGCGCACGAACGTGCTTGTGCTTAAAGCAACTTAAAAGAATGTGTACTTTGCAGGTAAATTTATGTCTATAGGCATAGAAAATTTTCTGGAAACAATCTAGGAGAAACACTTACAGAGGTTTCTATTTGTGATAGGAACGAGGAACGTAGATAGGAGGATGTCCTCCACTTTCTCTTTTGTACAGTCCTAGAAAATCTGAGGTGTGCAATTACAAGCATTCATTATTACTGTTTGTTCCCTTGTTCCCCGGGCTAGTCTGTCAGTAGGCCTGGGGGGTATTTTCATTTTCTCCATTAGGCCTTTCTTTACTAAACACAAAACCTATTATTTAAAATGAATAAAGGATTAGCTGCTTGAAATATTTAATTTGTCAGGCTAAAACAGTTAAATATTAAATATAACATTATTATTAACAGTTAAATATTAAATATAACATTATTATACTTGAAAAGACACAGGACATTTAGGAGACTGTAAAAATTCCCTTATCCAACCATTCCCAGACTGCTGTTGCCCACCGTGTGGCCAAAGAGTAACCCTTTCATTCAACAGATATTTCCTGAGTGCCTGCAGGGTACCAGGGATTGTTCTGGGCACTGGTAGTTAAAACAATGCCCTCTGGGAGCCACAGCCTAGATTGGGAGGGGGGGGGCATCTTTTGTTTGTTTTTATTTACAATAAATAATAAAGCAAATATACAATCTATCTTATTTATGAGGAATGACCAGGAGAGATGGGAGAGTCTTCTGTGGATCACACAGAGTATATTTTGAAGCTGCATTCACTGCAGAGAGCAGTCTGAGGACCCAACTTGGAGGCAGCCTTGGTGAGGGAGGAGGGGAGGAGGTGGGCAGGAAAAGAAGTCAAGGCCTTGAAATGGGAGCAGGAAAGCTTCACAGTAAGGGCAGGACTGTCTCTTATGCTATTGCTCAGAATGTTACTATATATATGTGTGTGTGTGTGTGTGTGTGTATGTATGTATATATATATATATAGAGAGAGAGAGAGAGTTTATAGTGTGTGTGTGTGTATATATATATTATGTATATATGTATATATATACATATATATGTATATATATGTACATATGTATAAGTATATATACATATATACATATATATGCATATATATGTATATATGTGTATGTGTGTATATATATATGTACATATATATGTATATATGTACATATATATATATATATATATATGTATATATATATAACTGAGAGGGTTGAACCAGGACCTCACTCATGCTAGGCAAGCACTCCACCACTGAGCCACACCTCAGTCCCTTTTTTTATTTTTTATTTTGAGACAGGTCTCACTGAGTTTCACAGGCCCCCTCTGGCCTCTAGTTCCCAATCTTCCTATCTCAGCCTCTGGAATAGCTGAGATTACAGGAATAGGGCATGGCATCCAGCTTAAAACTTATTTTCAAAAAGTAAAAAATACCCGGATGGGACTACAGCTCAGTAAAGGGCACTTGCTTAGCATGCATGAGGGCCTGGGTTTGATCCCCAGTGACCCAAATAAATAAATAAGGTAAAAAAACACTGATCCCTTCATTGTTTTTCTGATTATGGGACTTAGACTATGCAGTTCTGGGTATTGCTCCCTTTTAAAATATTTAATAAAATAGTGCAAGTGAACTATATATATGAAAGGAGCAAAGATACATTTTATATACCAAAAATGGGGGGCGCTGGGAGTATATAGCTTAGAGGTGGAGTATAAGCTGAGCAGGAGGCCCTGGATTCCATCCCCAGCACCAAAATAATATAATAATAATAACAATGGCAATAATAATAATTTCTCATAGCCATGTTCATTATCATTATGATAATTTTTATCTATTACCTCATGAAATATATACATTACTGTTACAGTGCATGCCCATTTTTATTCATTGAAAATTAATATCGAAATGTTGCTTTAAGGTAGTGAAGAAAAATATTCTGAGAAAGGTTGTTTTCGGTTTACTCCACGATGCTCACCAGCAGGAGGGGCACTATGCTAACTGAGTAAAACTGTCTACTCCAAAAAAAAAAAAGAAGAAGAAGAAAGGAAAAAGGCTGAGCTTGGTTAGCTCTGCCTCACTGGGCACTGTTTAGTGGGCTGCCCTCTGTGGCCCTCACCTGGAAAATGCAGGGCTGGTTAAATGATCTCTGAGTCTTTCACTCAGCCTCTTCCCCTTGGCTTTCTTGTTTTCAGTTCTGACTCTGAATTCTGCTTAAAATAACTATTTTATAACCAGCCGTTTTTTATTATACTTGGCTGAGCGCTAAGTGGATGTCTTCTTTCCTCAAGCAGGACTGGTTGGTAGCTCTTGTTCACAGGTTCTCATCCTCCAGGCTTTGGCGATGCTGGGAGACTTCTCTGTTTGTCGTAGCTGTGGAGAGAACGGCTACAAGCATCCAGTGGATCAGAACCAGGAACGCAGGTCAATATCCCACAGTGCGCAGGTCAGACCCCACATCCCACCACCGACAAAGACTATCCCTAATCCCAACCATGAGAATCTGGGGCACAGGGGGATTGGGAAGGATGGAGAAGGGACAGATGTAGTGGAAGGTGCTGTGCCCTTGTGGATCCCTGGGTATTTCCCACCCAAGAAACGCCAAAGTGACTTCTGTCTTTGTTGATGCTGGCTCCTTTCTATTGGTTGTTTTTTATTATTCTTGAAGATGTGGGGGTGTGGGTTAAATAACCCCACATTAGACCATGGCACAATGGGATACATGGAAACTGGAAGGCCAATTCAAACCTGCCTTGAAACTATAAGAATATGCTTTCTGTTCTAAGTCTTGAAAAAGTCTTCAGATCCTTGGTTTAATTTACCAACAACCTGTTCATCTGCATATGGCATTCAGCAGCAAAGTAAACTTTTTTCCCTGAGTCTTTTGTCACCAAATCAATGGGAAACAAAGAACATCCCTGCTCCATTCAAGCAGTTTCAATGATTCTCAAATCAGAAGTGAGAGCAATAGCTAGGCCGTTTAAAACATACAGTGATGAAAAAGCATACTTACAAACCTTGTAAACAGTCTCTAAAAGTACAAGAGGAGCCTTTATAAAGAATGTCCATGTGTCCTCTTGGTAGAATAGCCCTTTGTGCTTTGAAATGTTCCTAGGTCTATAAACGGAATTGAACAGAATAGCCTAGAATCATGCAATTTCCATATCTTCTAGTGCTGGTTCTGTTAAAACATTAGTGTTCACTTGGAAGATTAAGTTACCTCACCCCAAGATCAGTTCCACTTAAGAGAGCACTTTGGACCCATATTCAAGCACCCGTAGGAGGAGATTCAAAAGAGGGCTAATTGAACACTGAGTGTTTGAAGCATTCAGATGATGACCCAGGTTTCTTCCTGCAAACACCAATGGCATAGCCTGGCAGGAAGCCGGGATTAGACAAGGGAATTGATCGAGTCCTGCCCTCCAAACTGGAAGAAAAACTTCCAATCAGAAACCATGATGTTTGAAATCACTGCTTCTATATTATTCATCCTTCACATAGCCTCGAGGTTTATTTTACAGTATTTTCTCTTCTTACCCAAGCTCTGAGCTGCCACTGTAATTCACCAAAAAAAAAAAAAAAAAAAAAAAAAAAAAAAAAAAAAAAAAAAAAAAAAAAAAAAAAAGTGCTTTAGTAAGACTTGACCCAACTGGGAGAGGAAAGGACAGCCTCCTTGCCTGGTCCCCTTTATCACTCCATCCTCACTCTCTGCTGTGTTCATTCTATCTTTGTTCTATCTCCGCATTTTGCAATCGCCTCTGGTATTGCAAAGGCCAATGAAATGAGTCTCCAATAAGGGTGCTAAGCCAAATGCCACACTCGCTGCTAAGCTGTGGGGTTTTCTCTTCCTTAACCCTTTACCCACCAGCTTCAATTTCCTCCTTAAAGGGCCAGCTATGGCAGACATCGACCAAATAGTTACGATAGGGTGAGTTGGCCAAGGGTGTAGGAGAGAATTCATGAAGAAGAGAGCAGTCTGATGTTTTGTGTTTAAATCCTTAGGCCTCACCTCCCTCTCTCCTACAAACACCAGTGGCAGGAAACTAACAGTGATAATCAAATGAGTTCAGGCAGCCTCGGGTTTTTTTTTGTTTGTTTGTTTTTTGTTTTTTGTTTTTAAGTGGGAGAAAATACAGGCATTCTGCCCAGGAGAACCTAGAGAGAAAGAAAGACTTCTCTCCTAAAATCCCAGAAAGTTGCTGCCAGTGATTCAGTACATACTGATAAAAAAAAAAAAAAAAAAGAAAAGAAAAGAAAAGAAAAGAAAGAAAGAAAGAAGTTGCCTGACTGGTTTGGCTGTTGGCTGGCTACTATAGGAGGAGTCAACAGAAGCTTATCATTTTAGTTAAGTCTGTCTTAGGCATTATTTTCAAGTAAATATTTATAATTTCTCTGTTATTCCATTGCCACCACTGCTGTCTTTGAATTCGATTGACTGAAACATTGTCTTTTGGATTAAACCGCCTCCATAGCAACAGGCCTGAGCTTTTCAGTGGCCGCAGGGAGGGAGCTGGGGAGTATTTGGTGGACTTTGCTGCTCTCCTGTCAGGTCACAGCTGAATTGAGAAACATTCTTCCTCTGTCCTTTGGGCCCCAGTCCATCAGAATTTCTGCCGATCACCTTGCACATCTCGATGAATTCAACACCCGGGCATATTTCTCTCTGCATGCAGGAAGTGGAGAGCTGAGCTCTGAGATTCTTTCTGCTCTGATGATATAAACAAATTGCAGAGGAAGTCAAGTCAAACTTTCCCTTGCTTCTTTTGTTCTCCCAATGAGCAATTCAGAAAACATAGCCAACTTTCTCTGGATGCCTTTTAAAGATCTCTCGTAACTTGAAAGGCAGAAACCCTCTTGCTTTTGTCCTGTCAGAGATTCTCTTGTGTATTTTTTCCAAAGGGCACAAATGCCCTAGAAGTTAAGAAAAATCTTAAAAAGCTGGGTTTTTGAGACTTTTTAAACCAAATGACTCCGTCGTCATTGCATAGTTACCTAATTGTTGTTGTTTTATTCAGCTATCTCCAGGCTAAAATACCAACCCCAGGGCAATAATAATCTTTGCCTAGACAACGGCTAAACTTGAATGGAAGCTTCCAGTGCCCTAATTCAAAGCCAAGGAAAGCTAGCAGTCATGATTCAATTAAGGTAGCCACTATAAGACATGCACCAGACAGAAAGGAGACATCTTATCTGTTTAATCTGCAGATACTGCTGTAAAAATCACATATAATTAGGCCCTTCCCCTAGTGGAAACTACTGAAAGCTTTATCATTCGCTCGTAAGATTTCATCTCTGGGTTTGTTGATGGCTCTGGGAATGGACATTTTTAAACCAAAGCCACCTGATAATCCAGGTGACTTTTTTTTTTTTTTTTTTTTTTGGTACTGGGGTTGAACCCAGGGTCTCATGCCTGCATGCTTTGCAAGTGCTGGACCACTGCGCTGCGCCCCCAGTCCATTTTTTTTTTACTTTTTGAGACAGGGTCTTGCTAAATTACAAAGACTGCCTCTGGTCTCAAACTTGCAATCCTCCCACCTCTGCCTCTGGAGCCGCTGGGATTATAGGCATGTGCCACCACACCCGGCCCAGGTATTTACCACACTTATCCCAGTCATCTAGGAAAAGAAACTGGGCTAAACAACTGAAGAGGAACAGAATGGGAGCTGATCACACCAATTTGCAGGGGGGCTTGGAAATGGCTTCCCATACTGGATGTTCTATTATGTTAATTCTGGCACAAGAAATAAAGATGCACAGCCACATAGATATCCATGTGCTTTCCTTGTCTGTCCTCAGTTGGCCTCATCTGTATGCAGGTGGGCAACCACCTTTCAGTACATGAAGCCTTTTAGAATTCAAATACAGGCTCCAGCTGCTTCCCAAGTCTCTGGATTCTCTTCTACAAATGGGCATATATGGCTGTTATGTACTACAAATGGGCATATATGTACTGTTGCAGGGATTAGATGTAGCTGGGCATGATGGCTCACACTTGCAGTCCTAGCAGTTGGTAGGAGAATCTTGAGTTCAAGACCAGCCTGAGCTACCATAGCAAGACCTTGTCAAATTAGGAAGGAAGGAAAGAACAAAAGAAGGAAGGAAGGAAGGAAGAAAGAAGGAATAAAGGAAGAAGCAAATGAAGGGATAAAGGAATAAAGGATATGAATATACAGATATAGTTCACGTGACCCCATGTGTGGTCCATATTAAGTTCTTAATAAAAAGTATTGATGATTATTTGACCTCATAACATTGTGTGAGATCTATCAGGCAGGGAAGAACTACCCTTAGTAGAATCTGAATTTTATGGTATTTGCAAAGTTATTTTTATGTCAGAACACTTATGCTCAGCCATGATGGCCTCTTCCCTTTCTATCTATAAATACATACACATTGTGGATATTTATAGACTTGTAGGTATATAAAATCTTTTAAGCAAGTTGTAATTAACTGTGTAATTACTGAATAAACAGTGGATGAAAGGAAAACGTTAGGTTATGAAACCTGTCTTTAAATCACATTTCACCTTATGTTTATTAAACTGTTTACTTACCTACCCACATTCTTCATTCTGTGGATTATTTCGCAGCCATATGTACTTCCCTGGAGCAACAATGAGATTGAGAAAGTCATGTCATTCACAATGCTGGGGAGTCAGAAACAATCAGAAAATCCAGAATAGGAAATTTGCTTGGAGGGCTCCAAGTGTGTTATCTGTGTTCTGTGCACCTCCACGCCCCAGCTTTTGCAGCTGTTTGCAGCTTTGATGTAGAAGCACACATTACCTACAATGCCCTTGAGTTTCCATAAAGCAAGCCACCCAGTACTGATGCAACTGCCATGTGTTTACAGAACTCAATCATTGCCATCTGCAGACTTTCTTAAATCCCTACTGTGTGCTGGGTGCGAAGATACAATCGCACTTGCCCGCCTGATATGCAGACCAAGCTCACACCAAAGGCCAGGAAAGCACACAGCATCCCCAAACAATCGGACAATTTAAAAAATGGCTCTATATTTATTTGTTTTTGGCTGTAGTGGGGTGAACCCAGGGCCTCACCCTTCAGCCAAAGCTCTCCCTCACTGAGTTGCACCAATAATCTCTTTTTTATTTTTTATTTTCAAATGGGGTCTCACTAAGTTGCCCAGGCTGCCTCCGGCTTTGAAATCGAGATCCTCCCGCTTCATCCTCCCGAGTCACTGGGATTATAGGCGTGTGTCCCATGGTGCCTGGCCAAAGTTATTGTTAATTTTAATTATCTATGCAGGTTTTCATCCCTTTGAAAGACACAGTTGTATTTTACATTTCAGTTTGACTTTTGTTTTCATTTTTGTTTGGATACAGGTCCTGGGATAGTTTGGGTTGGTGCTCAGATTTGTATTCCTTCCCGATCCTGCTTTGGGTGAAATATACTGCCCCATCCCACGGATATTGGACTTGTCCCTGTGTTGACTCATAGGATGTTGGCAAACTTGAGGCAAACCAAGCTTGCAGGGGGTTGGCTCCCTTGCTCTGACTGCGAGGCAGTTAGAGGCACATGCTTACTCAAGGGGTTGAAAGACACCTGGAGTAACCCAGGGCAGATACAGCAGAAACAAGTTGAAAAAAAGTATTTATTTATTTATTTGACAAGTTCTCATTATGTAGCTCAGGCTGGCCTTGAACTCACAATCCTCCTGCCTCTGCTTTTTGGGTGCTGGGATTATAAGTGTACATGACCAGACAAAAAACAAAAACAAAACAAGCCAAAAAACCCACACAAATTTAATATTTAAAAAGAAAAAAGAAAAGATTCAACTATTTACAACACTGATATGTCTTTATTTTGCAAATTGAGGTCTATGGTTGCTTTTCATGTGCCAAGTGAAGCTTGAGGCCCATAGTGTTCAAGTGCAGAGGCATATGGTCAAGGAATAAGAGAGGCATGCGATAGTCATTTGTTTATTCAGTTATTATTTATCTAAAGCTTTCCTTCTCCAGACGCTTCATCCCAAAAAGACAATTACACACTTGTTAAGGAGATGCTTGCTGAGTTCTTTTGTGCCAAACCTTGAAGATGCAATATTGAGTATTAATAGCTAACATTTACCAAATGCTTGCCATGGCCAGGCATTGTTCTTAGTGTTTTATCCATATCAACTTATTTAATCTCCAGAATTTAATGCGGTAGCTACTCTGATTATGTTCATTTTGCAGACGAGAAAATTCAAGAGCCAAGAAGTTAAATGAATCAAGCTTCTGAAATTTGTAAGTGATGGGATTGGGATTTACGCCCGTGCCTGAGGCTTTGGAGCCTGTCTGTTTACCCTCCACAGTGAGATATGCAGTTTATCTGTTGATGGGGAGTTTACAGAGTTGGAGGGTGGGGTAGCAACTTTAAACAAGGTAAATTCATCCTTACAAATCATAGGCAGGACCCAGGTGGAAAACAATGGGAAGCTATGGTTAAGAATAATAGAGAGGAGGTGGGGGTGGCTTTGTGGTAGAGCACTTGCCTAGCTTGTGTGAAGTCTTGAGTTCCATCACTAGCTCCACAAAAGAACAGGAGGAGGAGGAGAAAGAGAAGGGGGAGGAGGAACCTGTTTTAGACAAATCACCAGAGAAGCCTTCTTCAGGTAGGTGATACTGTATAAAGGTTGAAAAGACTCAAAACAAGCGCCACAACAACAACAACAAAACCTGGGAGACAAAATAATGTTCTAGGCAAAGGAATAGCAAAGAGCAGACAGGATGTGCTTTAAGCCGTCTGCAGCATGGACTGTACACGTTGTTGTTGTTGTTATTGTTGTTGTTGTTGTTGTTGTTGTTGTTGGGTGCCATCAAGTCGGATGTGACTCACAAGGATCTTGTGTACCACAGAATGAAACACTACCCAATACTGTGCCATGCATTCAATCTTTTTATGTTTGAGATCAATGTTGCAGCCACTGTTTCTTCTCATTTTGAGTCATGCCACATCAGCAAATGGAGGTCCCTGGGACTTTACTCCATTCCCATCTTTAAGGTCGACTCTACTTGGAGGGGGCAACTCTTCCCCAGTTATTTCTTGAATGCCTTCCAGCATGGGAGGCTCATTTTCCGGCACTATATCTGGCAGTGCTTTTCTGCTATTCATAGAGTTTTCAATGGCTAATTGTTTTGAGAGTGGGCTGTTGGGTCATTCTCCCTAGTCTGTCTTAGTCTGGAAGCTCAGCTAAAATCTGTCCACCATGGGTGGCCCTGTTGGTATCTGAAATACTGGTGGTGTAGCTTTCATCATCACAGCCATACGTAGCCCCCACACCACAACAAGCTGATAGATGTATGTGGTGAGGACCATACATAGAGAAAGAAAAATGGCCATTGCTTCGGTGAGGCACAGGGACAAACATGTCTCCTACTTGCTGCCATAGGACAGGTCAGTCAGCAAATTTTTTTGTAAAGGGCCAAATAGTAAATATTTCAGGCTGTATAGGCTATACGGTCTCTGTCACAATTACTCAGCCTTGACACTGTAGTGCAAATGTCATCACACACAACAAATATTGAATGATTGTGGTTATGTTTCAATAAAACTGTATCTATGGACACTGAAGTTAATTTATCCTTTATTTTCTATTCATTATTATTTTTTATTTCAGTTCTATGGGGTTAAACCCAGGCCCTTACACATGACTTGCAAGCACTCTACCTCTGGGCTACAACTCTTGGCCCATTTTTTATTTTTTTATTTTTTGTTTTGTGAACCGGGGTCCTACTAAATTATGCAGGCTGCCGCTGGCCTCGAACGCACAATCCTCCTGCCTGTCTACCAGTTCATTGGGATTACAGGCATGCACCACAATGCCTGGTGACAATGGAGTTAAATTTCACTGTAGCAGTTCCACAAATAGCCAACATGTATGTGAAGACAGACAGGCTATTCATACTCAGTATTTAATGTGATTTTAGCATACCAGGTGGCCACTTACAATATCTGATCCATCTCGGTCTGTGGAAATCTGGTGAGTTTTCTGTCAAAACAGAATACAAATCATACCATTAAGAACAAGAGACAATTTTGAATAAAAATAATGAAGAAGCTATTGGCTTATTTAATTATCCAGTTAATAAAGAGGAGAAAATGATATGATCTCTCTGGCAAAGGAAGTACAGTTGCTGAGATATTGCCATTGACAAAGAAAAAGTAACACAAAACACAGCATTTCCTTTTCCTTTCTTTTTTCTTTTTGAGACAAAGTCTCACTTTGTAGCTAGACTGGTCTGAAACTTGAGATCCTCCTGCCTCAGCCTCCTGGGTGCTAAAATTACAACCATGTGTGACTGTTCCCAGCTAAAGTTCTGCTGTTCTGACTCTTATATTCTGGTGCTTTATTACTATTATTATTATTTTTTTAAAGACAGTCTCATTTTGTAGTCCAGGCTGGCCTCAAACTCACTATATAGCCCAGGCTGGCCTCAAATTCATGATCTTCCTGCCTCAGCCTCCCAAATGCTGGAATCAAATGTGTGCGCCACCAGACCCTGCTCCTGATGTTTATTTAATAGGTACTAAATAAATTTTTTTTGAGAAAGCAATAAAGAAAAGGAAATCAAGGAAATGTGTCGAAGTATTATTCATTCATTTATCAAGTAGTTATTGCATGGCACCATTTGCTTATCTATGCTCCAGGCATGGAGCCACAATCATAAGTGAGAAAGACATAAACCCCTCCCTTCGTGGAGCTTCTAGGCTGGTAGACAACCAAGGTTTTGCCCTGTCTAACACTCACTCGCCACAGAACCCAGGGATCAAGGCTGTTTTCAGGTTCCTGCTCAAACATTCCATGGTTATAGCAATGCCAATGACTGCATGACTCAGTTAAGTGCTTGCTGTAGTCAAGCCCAGAGCCCAGCATTATCTACTTGAATCTTCCAAAGAGCACCTCTTCCACATCCATTTCCACACTGGACCCTTTCCCAGACCCCCTGGCAACTTGGCCATAAGGGAAGAAAAGTCATAACCTCTTTGTTTCCGTCTCTGTGGCTTTGCTATGGTGATTGCTACTTATAGCTGAAAGCATGCTCAATTGATTTAATGAACCTGCAGCCGAGAACTCTAGATAAGCAAGGTCACAAAGCCAAAGAATGGAGTGATTAAAGCTTGGTCTCATTGACCCCCAAATCTACACTCTTAATCATAAGGTTGTGCCATTATGGCTTCCATGAGCAAACAAAAGCTATAACAAATGTCCTTAACTAGTTCCCTGGTTTGATCCAAATAGAATAAGAAGGCTTTCTAACGTTGCCTCAAATTATAGACATTAAATCTACATTATAGTTTTACAAGTAATTAATTGGAGATTTGAGGGAGGTCATGGAGTCATGGTTTGAATAGCAAACATCCCCCAAAGGTCATGTGCCTTCATGTTTGGTCCCCAACTGGTGGCCCTGTTTGAGGAGGCGGTGGAAACTTTGGGAAGTGGGATGTAGCTTTGCAGAAGTGGGTCACTGAGGGCAGGACTTAGGAGATTTATGCGTGAACCTATGGCTTTGTTCGGTCTGTCTCCTGCCCCAACATGCCATGAAGTCCTCTGACACAGACCCTACCACCTGCTGCTGTCACGCCTGCCCCACTGCCATCATAGACTGATCCTCTAACTGTGAGCTTCCGATAACTATCTCTTCCCCCATAAGTTTACTTGGGTCAGTTTCTCTGTCACAGTGATGTACCAGCTGACTAATACACATGGGAAGGTCTAAGGAATTCCTTCATATCCATAACATTGTTGGGAATGTGTTCTTTCAGAAAAGGAACTAATAAAGGTGAATTCTATCCCTTGAGGGTCCCTTCAGCAAAGTACTTATGGCACTCCCTATGATGTGCCTGGTCATTTATTTCCTTTATTTTAGTATTTGTCCTTAGTCTTAGTCTGTTAACCAGCAAATTGAGCCCATGTACCTCATTTTAGAGATGAAAACACTGCAGCCCAGAGAAGTAGCTTTCCTAGGATAACCCAGCTTGGGGTAGAACCCTAACTATATTCGATTCAGAGCCTGCACAATTGCATGCTGTCGGGAGGGAGTGGTGAAATATTTGCCGATGTGCTACACATGTGTGATAGTAGAATAAGTGGTATTAGATATGATAACACATGATAGTTTATGCTTGTGTGGATCCAGTGTAGGTAATGCTCTGAAGGCAGAATGAAATGAACACTGGCCAATTCCTGCTGCAGCACCAGCTAGCTGTCACATTAGGCAAGTCTTATAAGCGTCTTGAACCTCAGTTTCTTCCTCTATGACATGGAGATGATACTAATACCAACCTCACAGGCTTGTTCTGGGCATTCAATAGGGTAAAGCTGCTGGGCCCTGGGCAGAAAGTCTAGCCCTTAAAAAATACTAACAAGAGGATAATCTCAGTGTAAACAATGCAACTTCATGAGTACATGAGAAGAATAGGGGAACATAACCCAATATGCATGTGAGTTTTACTACATATTAGTAAGAAGGTTCCATAAACCTCGTAGGCTGATAAAAGTGTAACCAAAAGTGATGTACTAGTTGCATGATGGAAAAAGCAAATGCATTATTACTCTGTAACACTTACCAATAAAGGGGAAAAAATACTTACAGTTATAATTTTAAGCATTTTTCCACACTTCTTCCCTATATACCAAAGAGACAGCTTGCTTTGTCTTGCTCTTTTCCTCCACAATTGCATACACTCTCAGCAGTGAAAGAAGAAATGTGGAACAACCCCAAGAACAAATCATCTCTGCTGTAGCCATGCCCTGAACTCTGCTAAGAACAGTACATGCGTTTTGCAGAGGTGCATCAAGTACCAAAGGAAAAGACCACACAGTGAGGGCCCCTGGGGGGTGAGAAGTTTTGCTGGCCTGGCCTGGAGCTGCCTCTGCTCCCCTCCCACAGCCTCTGCCCTTTCCTTCCTTCTGTTCCACTGAGTAAGACCTCCCTTCTCAACCTTCTTCTGCAGGCTGGGCGTGTTCTTGAGGCCTTGGGTTCAACCCCTGTGCTGCCAAAACACAGATTTTAAAAAACAAAACAAAACAAAACAAAAACAAAACAAAAAACAAACAACAACAACAAAAAAAACCCTCAACCTTCTGCAGTTACACCAGCCCATGTTTTGGGTTTAAGATCCATCCATGACCTCGGCTCAAAAGGAGTTTCTTGGTTGGGAGACGAGAGAGTGAGACCTACTGGGGATTTCCCATATTCAGATCTAGCCTCATGGTAGGCAGGCTACTGACTGCCTGGTGGACCCTATGAGTGTGGCCCTGGCATGGCTTGTGCTGGCAACCACCTAACAAACACAGTATATAGAGAGATGGTGGGATTATGACTTGGGTCTTACTGGCAGTCTCTGTGGCCTTGTGGACTTTGATCAAACGAGTTGCCATGTTGGAGCACCCCATATGACAAGGAGCAAAGACCTGAGAAAGGGAGAAAAGACCTGAGGTCCTCCAGCCAGCAACCCACAAGGAGCTGAGTCCTGCATTGGTTTGTTTGTGACCTGGGCTCAGCTCCGTTCCCTCATGAGCCTTCAGATGAGGCCTCAGCCTGGCCTTACCATGTGAGAGTACTCGCAGCTGAGGCCACATCCTGACCCACAGAGACTGAGAGACGATGAATCCATTCTGTTATTTACAGATCTGTGACACAGCTGTGCAGAGCCACTTGGTGGATCACTAATGAGTAGAGGAAGAGAGGGAAGAGCTGGATTGGGAGCTGGCACCTCAGGATTCCGGCCACACTTGGCAGCTACTTGTTACAGCCACTATGGAAACACGCTTCCCTTCTCTGTCTCCATTCCTTTTTCTTCTTCATGAAAGGGCTGAATTAGAGACTATTGATTTTTTTGCAGTTTTTTCTCTTTAAAAACCTCATGACAGGCCAGGCGCAGTGGCACACGCCTGTAATCCCAGCAGCTCAGGAAGTGGAGGCAGGAGGATCGCAAGTTCGAGACCAGAGGCAGTCTGCATAACTTAGCGAGACCTTGTCTCAAAAAGTCAAAAAAATGGGCTGAGGGTGCAGCTCAGTCGTCCAGCACTTGCAGAACACGCAAGCACGAGGCCCTGGGTTCAACTCCCAGTATGGCAAACAAACAAACAAACAAACAAACCAAAAAAAAAAAAAAACACCTGATGACGTTCCACCCTGAGCTCACACTCCCACTTGGCAACAGTTGGGTAGAAGTAGGTAGAAGCTCCTTGGGAGACGGAGCATGGGATTTTCAGTTCACCTCAGCCCTCACCTGAATCCCTTCTCCATGGGCATTCCCTGCCAGGTGTGGCATAGGACATAGTGATTCCTGGAGCCGATGACCCTTGCATTACCGTGGTTCCTTTGAGGATCAGATTTACAGACTCCAAGCAAGTGTGACACTGACTGGGGGAAATGGCAGGGAGGGACGATGGGAAGGACAGGGTGGGTGCTGGGAGAAGAGTGTGGTCACAATGCTGTCCTAGCCATGCAGAGGGCAAAAGCAAGAAAGACAGGTGCACAGGAGAAGCCTGAGGCCACGTGCAGTCTGAGAAAGTTTTGCCAGGGACAAAGTTACCCACTACAGGAGTCCCATGTCTCCCAGGATGTCCTTGTCGCATGCAGTCATTGTCAAGACACGTCCAAGGTAATGTGATCTTGGCACAAAAGCAAGACTGGATTTTGGAGCACAGCCTCTGGCGCCCTCAGGCAGTTTCTGCTGCAGATGTTCATTCAGAGGCCCATGTTCACAGCTTCCCTGTGTCCTAAGCTCCGTTCTAGTCTAACAACCCCAACCAAATTTGGGGGCTAAAGGACAATTGAGGCCCATGGATGTGCTCTGATTGGCTTATGGTGGCTAAAAACATTACCTACAACACCGCAACTACAATCTGTAGAAGAAAAAATTTGATAAATTAAACTTCAGCAAAATGTAAACCTTTCCTCTTTGAAACAGGAGAATAAAAAGACACACTGCAGACCAGAAGAAAATATTTGCAAAGTCACGTACCTGACAAAGGATTTAAGTCTAGAATATGTTCTCTGAAGCGCTTGAAACTCAATAAATGGAAATCAAACCAGCCGGGCACAGTGACTCATGCCTGTAATCCCAGCAACTCGGGAGGCAGAGACAGGAGGATCACAGGTTCAAGGCCAGAAGCAGCCTGAGTAATTTAGCAGAACTCTATCTCAAGATTAAAAAAAAAAAAAAAAAAAAAAGGATGAGCTACAGGTGCCAGCTCAGTGGTAGAGCACTTGCAAAGTATATGTAAGGCCCTGGGTTCAACCTCCAATTACCCACCCCCCAAAAAACCAAACCATTCAATGTTTTCTAATGGGCAGAAAGACTTGAACAGATACCAATAAAGAAGATATACAGATGACAAATAAACATGTGGAAAGATGCTCAGTATCCTTGGTCCCCACAATGAGATACCATTGTGAACTTATTACAATGGTTTAAAAACTGATCCATGACAAGTGCTATCGAAGATGTGGAGTGACTGTAACCCAGACATTGCTAGCAGGAACGCAAAAACAGCACAACTATTTTGCAAAGTGGTTTGTGGTTAGAAACATGACCCAGGAACCCCATTTGTAGGTACAGAACCTGAACACAAACATTTGCAGCAGTTTTATTCAAAATTTCCAAAAATAGGTAAACAAGACAAATGTGCGCCAGCTCATGGACAGGCAGATGGTGTTCTGTGTACATGGAGCAAAGCAATGGACTACTGATTCATGTAATATGATGTGCAAATCTCCAGGGCAATATGCTAAGGGAAGGAAGGAAGACTCCTGAAAACTCCACACTGCTTGATCCCATTTCTAAAACATCCTGGAAACACAAAACTGGAGGAATGGAGACTAGATCGGGGGTTTGCAGGGATGCGTGGTGGAGGTGGGGCCTGAGTGTCAAGGGGCAGTGCAGGGCTCTCTCTGGAGTTCTAACTGATGCAACCCCATGTATGTCCACTGTGCTGGGGTTCGCCCGACTCCACATGGGCCAAAACTCACCATGCTGTGCACCAACAAGTGAATTTTACCATTTGTCAACGTAAGAATACATTTTAAAAATGTGTCCCACCCCTCAGACTTATGTCCATGTGGGTGCATGTTAGGATCACCCCCACCATTGTCCTCAACAAAAGCCCCCCCACACACACTCCCCAAGTACTTCCTAGGAGGAGGTGACTCTCCTTTTTAAACTGTCACCTTCAAGCAAGGAAGTGATATGTCTTATGATGGACATCATCTTCCGCAGTGGTGTGCAAAATTGTGCGCAGATGTGTAATTTTCTGGGCAGAAAGTCCTGGCTTCCGTCAAGTTTGCATGAATAACCCGGTGGAAACAGGCATGGGGCTGTGCAGCAAGAGAAGAGGACTGCACATCTTGGCTCTGCCTTAGCTTACTTTTAAGTTTTCTCACCAGTGAAAGAGCAGGAACTAGTCCTAGCCACCACCTGGGGCTGCTGTGAGGATGAGGTACAATTTGTTATGTGCAATGCTGATGCTGAGAGAATTCCCAAACCTTGAGTTGTTGGAAATTTCAAAAGCAACGTAGGAACTAGAACTTCTGCAGCAAGGGCTAGAAAGAAGAGGGAGGGGCTGATATTTAAATAAATGTCAATATATAGGAGTTAATTTCTCCTCTTAGAAACTTCAGCTGCTACCGAGGAATCTGCCGTTTTAGAAGGAGACCAGCAGGACATGTGAAAGCAACTTCACATTTACCAAACAACTACTATTTCACGGGCACTTTGTACACACTGTCACATTACTGGCCCGAGTTCAGAAAGGTCAGCAGCTTGCTCAAGGCCACACAGCAAAGGAATTGGCAGAACCAGAATTCCCAATTGTTTATCATCTTCTCCGGCAGCAGTAAAGAGGGCTTTGTTGTTCTCTCAGGGGGAATTTCCTACTTGTTGCTATTGTTAGGTACCCTCCAGTCAGTGTCTGACTCATAGTGACCCTGAGTACAACAGATGAAACACAATTTTCAATGCTTCTCTGCTATTCATAGGATTTTTAATGGCGGGTTGATTTTTGGGAGTGGGTTGCTGGGTCCTTCTCCCAAGCCTACAGCACCTGGTGTTCCCAGGCGATCTCCCGTCCAATTACAAACCAGGCCCAACCCTGCTTAGCTTCTGAGATGCTACAGTACTACGGCTGCAGGCTATTTCCCACTTGCTGAGCACATGAAATCCCTGCTTCCCATCAGCCACCACCTGCCTGCACTCCCAGCACCTCACTGCTCAGTCTTGTGTCAGGTACCAGTCCCTTCCATGATCTTGTGGAAGCCAATGGGACACAACACTTGTTCATTTGCACTCCCAAGGAGTCTTCTCTTTTTGTTTTTTTGCAGCACTGGGGGTTGAACCCAGGGCCTCATGCATGCTACACACATGTTCCACCACCAAGCTGCAACCCAGCCCTGCTTTTTTATTTTGAAACAGGGCCTCAATAAGTTGTGCAAGCTGCCTCTGTCCTCCAACTCACGATCCTCCTTCAGCCTCCCAAGTTGCCGGGATGACAGGTGTGCCCCAATGTGACCAGCTCCAAAGAGTCTTTCTAGACGTTTTTCTAATTGCCTCTTATGAAATTTTAACACTGCAAACCCATTTGTGGATGTTGTACACATTTGTGCTTTATATATTAAAAGAAGGAAATTCTTGGATCCCCTTGCCCCAGGAACCAGTTGTCCTCTGAGGACAGTGTCACAACTGTAGGATGTCCAGGTGTCCAGGATGGCAATAGGTGCAGTCTCAGCTGCACTTAGTCTCAGTCACTCAGGGTCTTATTCGTGCCTGGGCTGCTGTTGGAGTTGCGCACTCGCTGACTGGCTTCTTCCTTCCTGCACATGCTAGTGTCCAGGTTCCGGCAGAGCTGGTAAGCTGCAGAACTTACTCCTGCTGCTTAAAGCTTCTCTCTACTTCCACCCCCGTCTTTCCCAACCTCTTTTCATCTTTGTCCACTTCCAGGCTAGGTGCTGAGTCACTCAAGGAGGATGTTGGCTTCTCGTCTAGGTGGTGAGATTGCTCCTGATCATTCCAAATTCCTATTTCCCCATCCCAGCCTTTATTGTTTACTTTTTCAGTGCTAGGAATAGAATCCTGGGGCTCGGAAGTGCCAGGCAAGCGTGATACCACTGAGCCACACTGCCAGTCCTTTCCCAGCTTTTAAAACTAGTTTAGAATTATTTCCTTAAATTCTACACCATTCTTCATTGCCACTCCTAAAGAAGCATTTAGACTTTAAAAATATACCAAACCAGCCCTTTCCTGGAAATTATGAGAGCCAACCTTCACTAGGCATGGAGATAAATTCTTTCCAGGGATCGTCAATATTTGATTTTTTACAACAGCTGCCATTTTCCAGGGGAGGAAATGGAGGCTCAAAGATGGTCTTTAACTCCTCTAAGGTCACAGGAGGATAAGTGGAGGCAGCGCAGGCTGTAATTACAAGACAGCCTGGCGAAGTTCGTGTTGCTAACTGACAACAATGATAAGTCACCACTTCAAGAGGTGCACACAGAGCAGAGGAAAGAGGGGATCTTTGTCCCTTGTAGAAGGGTACTCTCCCAGCCTCACATGGTGGCTTGGACTTTTTCTTTGCAGTGCCATTGATAACTGATTATGATATCCTCCCAGGTCATTTACTTCACTGCTTGTAGCAAGAGATTTCTCCCTTGTTGTTAGGTGCCGTTGAGTCTAGGCCAACTCATAGCAATCCTATGTACAGCAGAACAAAACATTCCCTGATTCTGTGCCAGGCACAGGATCTTTTTTATGTGTAAGCCCTTTGTTGGAGACACAGTGTCAATCCATCTAGTTTAGGGTCTTCCATTTTTTCATTGACCTGACACTCTCCCAAACATGATGTCCTTCTCCAGGGATTGGTCCCTCCTGACAACATGTCCAAAGTACGTTAAGACCCAGTCTAGCCATCTTTGCTACCAAGGAGCACTCTGGTTGCACTTCTTCTAGGACAGATCTGTTGGTTTTTATGGCAGTCCATGGTATATTCAGTATTTGTACCCAGTACCTAATTCAAAAGCATCAGTTTTTCTCCAGTCTCCCTTATTCAATGTCCAGCTCACAACCATATGATGTGACTGAAAATACCATGGCATGAGTCAGGCTCACCTTCATCTGCAATGTGACATCTTTACTTCTCAACACTTTAAAGAAGTATTTTGCAACAGCTTTTCCCAATGCAATACATCTTTTGATTTCTTGACTGCTGCTTCCGTGGATGTTGATTGTGGAACCAAGTAAAGCAAAATCTTGGACAACCTCAATCTTATCTGCATTTACCATGAAGTTGCTTACCAACCTAGTTGTAAGGACTTTTGTTTTGTTGATGTTGAGGTGCAATCCATACTGAAGGCTTTGTTCTTTGACCTTCATCAGTAAATATTTCAAATTTTTTTTTTTTTCCTATACTGGGGTTGAACTCAGGGCCTCGCACTTGCATGTTTTGCAAGTGCTGTACCACTGAGCTGTACCCCGAGTCCATTTTTTTAGTTCTTGAGATAGGCTCTTGCTAAATTACACAGATTGCCTCTGGTCTCAAACTTGCGGTCCTCCTGCCTCTGCCTCCCCAGTTGCTGGGATCATAGGTATGTGCCACCGAGACCTGCCCTCTTCACTTTCAACAAGCAGAGTTGTGTCATTTGCATAACGTAATTATAATGCTGGGCTGGGATTTAGCTCAGTGGGTAGAGTGCTGCGCTGCAGTCTCTGAGGCCCCTAGTTCAATTCCCAGCACCGCAAAAATGGGAGAAGGGCCTGGCAATCCACTCCCAAGGCAATCCTGAAGCACTCAGCCATTGAAAACCCTACAAGGGTCGCTATGAGTTGGATACCGACTCGACAGCACCTAACAACAACCACAAATTATAATGCTATGTTCTTCTTCATAAAGTCCAGCTTCTCTGCTTATTTGCTCATCATAGAGATTGAAGAGGTACTGTGAAAGGACACAGCCTTGACGCACAGTTTTTTGACTTTAAACTAAGCAGTGTTTCCTTCTTCTGTTCAATGACTGCTTCCTGGTCCAGGTACAGATTCCTCATGAGTACAATTAAGTGCTCTGGTATTCCCATTGTTTGTAGTGTTATCCATAATTTATTATGATCCACACAATCAAATGCCTTTGCATAGTCAATAAAACATAGACATTTTTCTGTTATTCTTTGCTTTCAGCTAACATCCATCTGATATCAGCAATAATGCCCCTTGTTCTACACCCTCTCCTGAATCTGGCTTGATATTCTGGCAGTTTCCGGTCTATATATTGCTGCAATTGCTTCAGAATGATCTTTAGCAAATTTTGCTTGTGTGTGATATTAATGATACTGTTCGATAGTTTCCACATTTAGTTGGGTCCTCTTTCTTGGGAAAAGGCACAAATATGGATCTCTTCCAGGCAGTTGACCAGGTAACTGTTCCTCAAATCTCTTGGCATAAATAAGTGAGCACCTCCAGTGCTACATCTGTTTGTTGAAACATCTCAGTTGATATTCCATCAATTCCTGGAGCCTTGTGTTCTGCCAATTCCTACAGGGCAGCTACCATTTCATCCTTCAGTGCTGTTGATATCTGTAAGGAAATAAAAAAGTTACTTCTATAATTACCTACTATGCTTCTTTTTTCTTATGTCTAAGGTAACTGGGGAAATGTTTTCTGTGATGCATCATATGGAAATCACCTCTAACTCTCAGCACAGTTTCCTGTTAATCTCTCAATACCCAGTTCCTGGGTAGGTGGCATAGCTTTCAGCATCATAGCAACATGCAAGCCCCTACAATATGGCAAACTGACAGACACGTGGGGGATTTCTTCCTTCTCCTCCTCAATTAATTACCATATTATAAAATGATTCCCTCAAGGGAGAAACTTCCCAGTGAAGACAAGGCTCTAAGGAGAGAGCCTGCCCTCCTACAGTCCCCAGATCTTCCCAGAGTCCTTAGACAGATTTGAATAATGAGCTATGTTTTCCATGTACTCAAATTTTGCTTTGCACAAAGCGTTCTTCAGCTTGGTCTGCAATGTGTAAATCCGGGACAGTTTCCAGTCCTCTTATGGAACTAAGTGAACATCCTTCATTTTCTTTTCATATGTAAAGAAATAAAAAAGTTCCTTCTATAATTATCTATTATGCTTCTTTTCTCGTATGTCTAAGGTAACTGGGAAGATGCTTGCTGTGACACATCGCATGGAAATCACCTCTAGCTCTCAGCAAAGCTTCCTGTTAACCTCTCAATACCCAGTTCCTGGGTAGGAAAAAGAGGTTCAGAAAGTGCGGTGACTAATCTGGTGACACACAGCTGGATATTGACAAAAGAAGTCACACCTGTTTCTTAGTGTCCCAAGGGTCCATATGCTTTTTCACTAACACCATTTCCCCACAGGTAGCCAAGGTATTCAGTCAAGACTCTCTCTTGGGCACCTTTAGAACTTCTACCAGAAGTCCAAATTTCACATTTAGAAACAAACAAAATGACAAAGAAAAATGAAAAAGAAGGAAGGAAAGAAAGAAAGAAAGGGAAAGAAAGGAAAAGAAAAAAGAAAAGAAAAGAAAAAAAGAAAGATCCTCATTACTTGATGTCCTCAATTTTTTTTTTTTTTTTTTTGCAAGAGACTTGGAGGTCACTACTCCATCCTAACAAAAAGTAAAACCTAAACAAACTGAAAAATCAATAGCTACGTAGATCTATAAGTTAGGTCACATGGTGGACCATTGCTCCCCAAATTTGAGAGACCAACACTTAAATACAAAAAATCACACTGATCAGAGCAGAAACCTCCAAAGGAACCATTTCGAGTTACTGACTCTGAATTGTAATTGATGAATTGCTGGAGGCTCTGTGAAGACAGGTCTGAGAGTTAAATTTCCAGGGGCCCTGTCTCAGATAGTGCCAAGAGAATGAGAAGATACAAGATGCTGATGAGGATGTGGAGCAACTGGAACTCTCATTTGTTGCTAGTGGGAATGCAAAACAATACAGCTGCTTTGGAATACAGTTTAGCAATTTCTCACAAAACTAAACTTGCAGCCAGGTATGGTGGTGCATACTTGAAATCACAGCACTTAGGAGCCAGAGGCAGCTGGAGCGTAAATTTGAGGCTAGTCTGGGTTAGGTGGTGAAACTCTATGGCAAAAAAACAAACAAAAACTAAAACAAAAAACCCAAAAGATATTCTTACCATATGACCCAGCAATTGGGTGGGTTCCTTGGTATTTACCCAAAGAGTTGAAGACTATGTTTACACAAAAAACCTGGACACAGATGTTTATAGCAGCTTTGTATGTTAGGTACCATGAAGTTGGTATCCGACTCATAACGACCCTACTTACAACAGGCGAAACACATTGTCAGTGCTTCTCTGCTATTCATAGGGTTTTCAATGGTGGATGGATTTTTGGGAGTGGGTTGCCAGGTCCTTCTCCCAAGCGGCTTTATATATAAGTGCCAAAACTAGGAACCAACCAAAGTGTCCTTCAGTAGGGGAATGGATAAAAACACCACTGTACATTTAAATAATGGAATATTATTCAGTGCTGAAAAGGGATGTGCTATCAAGCCAAGAGAAGACATGGAAGAAACTTAAGTTCATATTATTAAGGGAAAGAAGCCAATCTGGAGAGACTTCATACTGCATGATTCCAACTAGATGACGTGCTGGAAAAGGCCAACCTCTGGAGGCAGTAAAAGCATCCATGGTTTCTGGAGGTTAAGGAGGAGGATGGATGGAAGAGGCAGAGCACTGAGGGATGGAAGGGCCGTGACACTTATGCTACGTGACACTGTCATAGTGGACACACATCATTACACATGCCTCTAAACCCATAGAACGTACAACACAGGGAGTGAACTTTAGTGTAAACTACAGGCTTGGGGTGATAAGGAGGTATCCATGGAGGCTCAACTGTCATTAACAAATGTGCCACAGGTGTCCCACTGTTGTCTGAGGTTGGCAGGTTGTGTGTGGATTGGGAGAAGGGAGGTTATATGGGAATTCTCTGTACTTTTTGCTCAATTTTGCTATGAGCCTACCACTGTTCTAAAAAAATAAGTTATCTTTTAAACTGTCAGGCACACAGGCATGCACACTACACATACACACAACAGAGTAGATGAACTTGAGTTATAAGCTCCATCCAGTACAAGATAAAGAATTTTTTTTAAATAGTTAAGTTGAGATATAATTCACATACAATGAAAGTCGCCCCTTTAAAGTACATGATTCAATGGCTTTTAGTCTATTCACAGATATATGCAACCCCCACTACAGTCAATATTAGAGTATTTTCATCAAATCAAAAAGAAGCGGGTACCCTTGGGTCCCTGTCTCCATTCTCTCTCCCTTCTGCCTGGCCTCTCCTGAGCAACCACTCATGTTTTCTGTCTCCATAGACTTTCCTGTTCTGGCCTTTCATATGAATGGAATCATTTAGTACATGGAATTTTGTGACTGATTCCTTTCACTTAACATGCTTTCAAAGTTCATCCATGTTGTAGCTCATACTGGTACTTCATTTGTTTTTATGACTAAATACTATTCTACTGCATAGGTAGACTATATTTTGTTTATCCATTTGACAGCTGATGGGCACTTCTATTACCTCTATCTTGTAGGTAGTATGGATAATGTTGCTCTAATCATTTGGATACAAGTTTTCATGTGCCAGTTAAAGAATTTAGCCCTATGAGAAAATGTTCCAATGTGTTGGTAGGCTACATGGAAAGAAAAAAAAAATCTACACAAATACTGTTTTTTCTTGAGATGTATTTTCAAGCCCATCATCTGTCTATTCAAAATGAAGTGATGATGAGTAAGTTCATGAGGGGCACATGACTTAACAAGGGTTTTTAATAGGTAAGTTATGGACAGAGAACAAAAATGTCTACCTCCACTCAGTTAAGTAGCACCAGGGGAAGAACACAGGGAGAGATGTGATGTTTAAGTAATGATGCTTAAATATTCCAGAGAGATGTGCAATTTTTTAATTAATGGTGCTCAAATATTCCAAAATTGTAGGAAAACTATGCATATGATTAGTATAAAACCCCTTTGCTTTGTGATGGGTTCTGGACCCAGGTGAAAGAAAACAAAAGTGGAGCTTGTTATAGATACACATACCTGGCTGGAGTCTGCCCTCCCGGCTTCGGCTTTGTGGCTTACTGGCTGTCTCCCTGTTGGTGGTAGATAAGCCCAGTCCTCCGCAGAGCCCTGCTCCCTAGCCTCAGCTTTCTCATCAGTAAATGGAGATAACAGTAACTCAGTAACTCCTGCATTATCACTGGAGGATTCCATGAGCTAGCGCCAGGCTCAGATCCTTTAACATTAGCTACAACTGTTATTTGGGATTGAGAGGGGGGTTCATACACCAAACCAAATACAGATGCTCCTCCACTTCGGACGGGGTTATGCCCTGATAAATCCATCCTAAGTTGAAAATATCATTAAGTCAAAAATGCTCGTAATACCCCAGCCTACCAACCATCCTGGCTTAGCTTTGCCTACCATAGGCATGCTCAGAACTCAAGTTAGCCTGCAGCTGGGCAATAACAGCTACCACAAGGTGGATTTTATAATAAAGTGTCGAAGATCTCGTGCAATTAATTGAAAAACAGAATGGCTGTATGGGTGCATGTGGGCACCATGTACAGGTGAAATATGTAAGTCCAACCCTCCTCAGTTGGGCACTGTCTGGATACGGTTAATTTGGACCATGAAAACCTAAAATCTTATGTGGAACAGGGTGGGGAGGGTTTGGCAGTCCCTGAGCCCCTGTCTCTGGCTTTTTCACCTCTTTTCCAGAAGCCACCGCTTTTGTCACAGGGTGCTGATGAGAGAGCACACCAAGGAAAGAGAAGAGAGAAGGAAAAAGAAAACCTTTGTGAAGGAACCACCAAAGCCTTATTTTAAATGTTTCTCCATAGGAAGTTCGTGAGTTTGAGGTCAGAGGCAGGCAGCCTGCGCAATTTAGCAAGAACTCCCAAGATAAAAATTTTAAAAAATAAAATAAAAAGGTGGGGAGTTGAGGGTGCAGCTCCGTGGCACAGTGCTTGGGTTCAACCCCCCAGTACCGGAAAAAAAAAAAAGTTTCTGTAGAAAGAGGAAGCAGCTGGTGGCCACACTCAGACAGGACCCACAGTGGCCGAGAAGTGCCAGCTGGCCCCCCATGGCCCGCCCACCGACTGCGTGGATGACTAGGAAGGCAGGCTGGGATGCGGGACCAGGCTGCACCGCTCAGGCCTCGCAGCAGGGGAAGGCCATGTCCCACTTCCTCCTGCGCCACCCTTGGCAGCCCTCTGACCTTCAGCTGCTCTGCTGGGCGACCCCCCAGGCTTTCACACCTCCCAGGTGGACCACAGGGTGAGGCTGGGCTGCCCCTGGCTCCATGGCCCGAGTATCTGAAGACCTCAGAGCTGAGACCCCAGGTGTTTCTCTAGCTCCCACTGGCTCCCGGAGGCCCACAGCAGGCCAGCTAAAGGCTGTCAGGAAAGAGTGGAACGAAAATCGCATGAAGATGAAGGACAGGGAAGGAACGAAGGGAGGAAAGGGACAAGGAGGGAAGGGAAGGGAGAAAGGAAAAACGGAAGAAAAGGAAAATCAAAAGGTTTCCTTAGAACTTGAGACTGAGCTCCCTGGAAGTTTGCCATGAGATGGAAGATAAAGATCAAAGTCCTACCTTTCTACATTCTGCGTGTGTGTGTGTGTGTGTGTGTGTGTGTGTGTGTGTGTATGTGTGTGTGAAGGAGGAACACGCGAACAGTCAGAACGGAGCCTCTGAGGTCAGTCCAGCAGCCAGCTCCTCCACTTGCCAGCCCCGTGTTCGAAGACAAATGCCTTCACTGAGCCTCAGTTTCCTCCTCTAGGAAATGGGGCACTAAGAGCCTCTGTGTTTCCTGGGATCAACAGGTCAAGCTCTTAAAATCAATCTTCCACACATCATGTGCTCTCAGGGAATGACGATATTATTGTATCATTATGGCTGAATTATTCTTACCAATTGGCTTAAGTTTCCACATTTGTTAAGGCAGAGATCGGAAGGGGGAGAAAGAACAGGTGGGGGTGGGTTTGAGGATCAGAGACTGAAAAAGAGAAAACATGTCTGGCTCCAGGTTTTGGGGGGGGTGTCTCACCGGGGGTTGTGGACACCCTGGCGGTGATGTTGGGAAGAATAGGGAGGGGTTATGCCGCCTGGGACCATAGGAGACTGGCATGTGCCGGAAAGTTCTCTCCAGGTGCCGGCGCCCACAGTGGCCTCTGAAGGCCTGGAGGCTAGAGGCAGAGGTTCTGCCCGGAACATCTGCCCAGAGGCTGGGGGCAGGTTAAAGGAGAGCACATGGAGAGGTGACCACAGCTTACAGCATTATAATAGAGTCATGTGTGTCTTCAAAATGGCAACTGAGTGGATTCTGAAGGTTTGTATTAAAAAATGTGAGGTGATAGATATTAATTTGTTTGGACTAATGATTCTATAATGTACAGTTGGTCCTCCATGACTGCAGATTCCTTAGATCAAAAAAAAAAAAAAAAGAGTTTTAGTTATATCTGTACTGAATATGCACAGATGTTTTTTCTAGTTTGAGCTGAGGCTCCAGAGAGAAGGCAGCCTGTGACAATCGAAGAGAGAAGCAGTTCAGCAGAAGGAAGAGCCAGGGCAGAGGCCTGGGGCAAAATGTGTTTGGGGAATTTGCCAAACCAAACCAAGAATAAGAAATGATGTGCGGCTGAGCCATCGTGATGATGGCAATAGGCAAGGTAAGAAAAGTGAAAAAAAAGAAAAGAAAAGGGGGGAGGGGGAGAAAGAAAAGAAAGAAAGGAAGGAAGGAAGAAAGTAAAAGAAAGGAAGAAAGAAAGACAGATAGCACAGTCTTGGTCTCAAAAATTTTTTCATTCCTGACTGCCCGTCTAAAATCTGGCCAAAGATTAGCAACTAGTGATTCAGAAGCCACGCTCCGCCTATGCATGCTTCGGTCCCTACTGTGCTTCCCCTTACCAAAAACGAAAGAAAAGCTGCCATTGTAAAACCAAACACAACATGTAAAAGTTAATCCATACTCAGCACAAAAACAATAATAATAAAAACAAAAGTAAAAATGGGCATCATTGTGCGTGCGCTCCCACATGGCACCTGCAGGGGGCGGTGTGTCGGCACCGCCGCCCGCTTTGCTCAGGGGCTCTCTGCCCCGCAGGGCCAGCCAGCCCACACCGCCACGGTGGCCAAGGAAGACTGACTTAGTGTTTCTCACCGTGCAACAGATGGAGTTGCTGTTGCTTTGCTTTAGATTTTTGCTTTTCACACCCAGCACGCTTCAGCCTTATTAGGCTAAAATGTAGGTAACTGCGGATGGAGCAGCAGCAATTTCATAAGGTTTGCTTTCCTCTATTCTTCCTGGTCCCCAGAGGCCTTTGGGCTTGTGTCTCAGCCAGCTGCAGGGCATTTCCATTCCTAAAGTGTCATAATATCTCCTATTGCATCTCTTCCTTTCCTCTTCCACCCTTCATCTGTCCGGCTCAGACTTAACCATCAAGTTCAGCACAAACGGTGGGTTCTTTCAGGAAATGTCACCTGACCCTGCAACACCTAGGCTGCTGGGCCTAGGCCTGGATTCTCCTAAAGGACCCTCTTCTAATACTAACAACAGTCACTAACACTCATATGTTGTTGTTAGGTGCCGTCAAGTTGGTATCCAACTCATAGCGACCTTGCATACAACAGGCAAAACACTACTGTCAGTGCTTCTCTGCTATTCATAGGGTTTTCAACGGCATGATTTTTGGGAGTGAGTTGCCAGGTCCTTCTCCCAAGCCTACAGTACCTGGTGTTCCCAGGCAGTCTACCATCCAAGTACTAACCAGGCAGACCCTGCTTAGCTTCCAAGATCTGATGGGATCCGACGCCACAGGGCTATGGCTGCAGGAACACTCATATAGAAATTACTATGTACTGATGTCAGACACTCCTCTAATAGGAATATATTAGATGTATTTGTCTCTTAACCACAGATGGCAATAAACCGAGGTTACTGTCTCAACTGGGGAGCATGATGATAGAATAAACAAGTATATGTAATTTAATCCTCACAATAACACTATGAGATTCAGACTATTAGCATTGCCACTTTACAGATGAGAAAGCTAAGGCCAAGAGATGTATCGTGACTGGCTCATAGGTAGAGCTAGTAAGGGACAGCCTCAGGCCTTGAGACCCTGTGAATCTTGAGAACTGCGGCCTAACCCCCACACTCCCCTGACTCATCATGGTAGTTACTGCCTGCTCATCTTTCTCTCTGCTGGGCCAAGAGACAGGGCCAGTATCTGTGTTGCTCCCAGAGGTATCTGCAATGCCTTATTCAATGGCATTTGTTCCAAAGGAGGTGCCACATGTATTTTGTTTGCTAGACTTGATGGAAGGAAAGAGGTGTTGGGAAAATACCAAGGCATATGTGATCTTTTAAAAAATGTTTGAACCACCGCTGATTAAGCTGCTAAGGACTTGATTAAAAGGAGGGCGCATAGATCTAAGAGAGAAAAAAAAAGCATATAAGAGTGGGACTGTCATGAGTCTATTCAGAGGCATGTGTGAGCGGAGAGTTACCATGGGCTACGATATTTGGCTTTTCCCAGTAAAATTCCTGAAGTGGTGGAAGAAATGATCCTGACATTTCTTCCATTTTGATATTCTTGGAGCAGGAGGTGAGAGGGAAATAATAGGAGAAAAAGAAAACTGGACACCTTGCAACCTGCAGGAAGATGGCTATTACACAGACCTCTGGCGAAATAGTTGTGCCCTTACAATGCTAACATTCACTATTTCCTTGATGATTTACTGTATACTTAGGGCATGCGTGTGTCACTGCCCTAGAGAAGAAAACAAAGTCGCTGCCCACCTGCAGCTTAGATCCTGAGCTATGACAGCTACAAGCAGGCTTCGAGTGGCTGCTGAGCACTGGAGATGGAGCTAATTGAAACGAGATGTGCTGGGTGTGTAACATGCACTCTGGATTTCAAAGACAGTAAAAAAAACTACTAGAGACGGTTCCCAACTTAAGATTGTGTGACTTCATGACATTTCGACTTTATTATAATGGTGGAAGGAAGGAGGTGTTTACCCTCAGTGGAAACCATACTTTGAATTTTGAGTCTTGATGTCTTCCTTAGGCTAGTGATATGTCACACCATCCTCTCTCTCAATGCTGGGCAGTGGCAATAAGTGCAGCTCCCAAGTAGCCCTGAGGTCGCCAGATGACACACCTGATCCTGTAAGGTGGTAGGATGTTTGGCAGGATTACATGTAGTAAAGGATTTTTTCTTTGTGATGTGGAGGATCAAACCTGGGGCTTTGTGCATGGTAGGTGCTCTACACCTCAGCTACACACCCAGCCCTTATATGCATTTTTATTTTAATGATATTCTTAACTTACAGGTGGGTTTTCTGTGATATGAATCCATTATAAGTCAAAGAATATTTGTACAAAACACTTCATTAACTATTGTTTTATATTGATTACATGCTAAAATAACATTATGGACATAAAAGGTTTAATAGAATATATCATTATAGTTAATTTCACCTGCTCTTTTTAATTTTTTAGAATAGTTTCTAGAAATTTTTAAATTGCATATGTGATTATATTTCTACTGGGTATGCTATTCTAGAAGTTCATAAGGTAGTAAATAAATACATGTATTAATGTAATACTTGGTCATGAAGCTTTGAAGAGAAGCAAAGCAAGATCTGACAAAGGAGAGAGATGGGAAGTAGGGGCTGTGGGGATATCTTATAAAGGTTTTCATGGAAGGCATTTCTGAAGAAATATTTGATTATTTAAGAATACAGACAAATTTTGGTTGCTAGAAAAATTGCATAGAGTCTGCTCTTTCATTGCATTATCAGCTAAAATACTGCTAAAATAATACAGCTAAAAATAATCATAGGGGAAATGAGGGAATAAAAATGGTTGAAATATTTTGTGCCTCCAATTATACCCTTCTAAACTTTGAAGACAGGAATACTGATTTTCTCTTGTAAATTGTCAGCAAATGATCAGAGAGCAATCCTACTTAGGCCAAGTGATAAAGACCTTACAAATAGATTTTTCCTTTCCCTGTAGCTATTTGCAACCACATTATCCATTTTTACTTAATTCTGATCAAACAAAACCCATGTCTGATGATGGGGGAGAAAATACAAAATAACCAGAGTGTCATGTCCCTCAAGGTCTAGTTCAACTCCAAACAGTAAATGTGCTTCTGTATCTATAGCCTAAATGCATGGTAGTGGAAATCCTGTTTAAAGTGGGCTGAGGCACTTTTAAAACTGCCTATATTGAGAGTATTGCTATTACTAGAATAGGAAAGCTTGAGCACTTCTTAAAAGAATAGTATAAAAAATTAAACCCGTATTAGACAGCTCTGCCCTGGAGAAATGAAAGTAAACAAAAGGCAAAGCAGTGGAACTGTTGAAAAACTGTAAAACTCCACTGAACTTTGATCATGAGGAAGTCCTCAAAATGTCAGGTGCACACACACGATCAGAGAGCTGTTTATTAGCTGCATTCCATCAAACATAGGTGCCACAGGTTCATTGCATTTTAGTTAAGCTTGACAATGAACTCAGAGTTTGATATCAGAACAATATGATTTTGTACATGACTCAAGGGCTATATTTAGTGGATTCAAATCCAGTTAAACAAATCATTTCAATGTTTTCATGTTTGTACTCAGAGAACTCTAGGTATGCCAAGGGGCTGGGGTTTAGCTCAGTTGGTAGAGTGTCATACTGCGTTCTCTGAGGCCGTCAGTTTGATCCCCAGCACCGCACAAATGGGAGAAGGATGTGGCAATCCACTCCAGAAGCAATCCCAAAACAATCAGCCATTGAAAACCCTATGAGGGTAGCTATGAGTCAGAACATACCCGATGGCACTGAACAATAACAACAATGACCTGTTGAAAGAGGTAACTTTCTTTCCAAGTCACCAAATAGTCCCTTTAGTTTGCAGCCATACCACTGTGGTGTCTCATCCTGTCAGATCCTGGGAAGCTAAGCAGGGTCAGGACTGGTTTGTACTTGGAGACCGCATGGGAACCCCAGGTGCTATAAGGTTGTGAGAAGGACCTGGCAACCCACTCCCAAAAAGCAATCAGCCATTGAAAACCCTATGAATAGCTGATAATAGTGTTTCACCTGTTGTACATAGGGTCGCTATGAGTCAGACACCAACTCCATTCCACAGCACCTAATAACAACAACAAGGTATGCCAAAGATCATGTGCTGCTGACACCAAACTCCACACATTAAACCTTGATATAGACCAGACAACCTGAACTGTGGGAATCAACCACTTAGGAAAGAGTATTACTGTATTTGGTTTATTTCCAGATTTTGGCTTTACATCAATCAAAGACATTAGCTCTATTCTGCAGTCTCCTTTCAGTTCCCTAAGGAAAAAAAGAAAGAAAAAAGAAAGAAAGAAGAGAGAGAAAGAGAGAGAGAAAGGCCAAATATTTCCTTTATTTTCTAAAATTATTTCCAGTGTCTCTTAGTGTCTCTTAAAAATAGAAGTTCGGTCAGTGGCTTAATGGTCAGCTCCTGAGATTATGACTCATACAGATGAGGCATTATTTAAAGAGACATTATCTAAGAGAATCCAGGGAAAATTTTTTTGTTCAGGTCGCTTGGATGTTATGCTTTAAAAATGAGGTGTGGCCAAAGTTCTCAGATAACCTTGAGGAAGAATGATGTGGGTGTTGATTTCTGTGTGTTGGCACTTTTAAGGTTAAAAGCAGTTGGACTGTCTAATTCCACTCGCTGTGTTTGAGGATGGGTCTGGAAATGCACAAAATGTGACTCTCTACCTACCCCATTCCACACACGTGAACACATCTCACCTCTCTCACTCACGGTCCACGTGTCTGCAAAAGTCCACAGATGTAAGATCAGCTCACCAATCAAAAAAAAATGATACCAAGAAAGGAAAACCCCAAAGCACCCAGAAACAAACGTTCCAACAAAGAAGCCATACCAAAAAATCATTGGAAAGGAAGTAAGTCCTTAACAACAAGAATAATACAAACTGCTGGAAGACGAGAGAGGATAAAAGTAATATGCTTGGCTAGAAAGCTATCCATCAGCTTCTGTGCTTCCTTAATTTCCAGCTGTAGAAATATGCCGGAGGCGGGGTGGGGGAGAGGATGTCCCCTGCTCCCATGGAGTGTAGGAAGAGTGCTATTTGCACTCCAAAGCCAAGGCTGTCCACTGGTGAGTGGGTGGGAAAGGGAATGCGGGCCCTCCCTACCAGCAACAGAGAGACTTTTGCTAATATCCTGTTCCCAGACTATAAACATTCAGAGACACCTCGCCAAGAACGGAATCAAAATTTCCCCTCTCTCTGTTTTCCTGCACTTTGTGCGATTCAAATGTAAATCGTGATAAATATCAGCCTGGGCTCTTCAACTTAAAGAATGCTGGAGTTTTCCAGAAAGTACCCAACGCTTCCAGTGAGAAGAAAGCATCTTTAAGGGATGTTTGACGGATTGAGAAGCGCGGGTGTTCACGGCAGCAATTTTTAGAACTGAAACTTGAATATGAAAAATCACCTTCATGGTGATCACCGGAACCAGTGTCACCCAAGAAAAGCCAGTTTGTACAACCCGAAAAGGAACAAACCCAGCATTCTTAACCAAAAATCCCAAAGAGGATCTTGCGTAATAAATCAAGAAACTAATCTGAGTCAAACAATGTTTACTCCAAAAAGTGACATGCTGAAATTTTCCTCCAACTGGTTTAGATCAAAAGGCCAATTTTCTCTCATTTGCCTGGGACATAAACCCTCCCGGGAGGCTCTTTTAAGAAATGAATCACTGAGCCCCCCACATCTGACACAGGATTAGGTCATCTGTTTATTTCTCGGATATATTCTATCCTTCACTCCACCTGGGCTCCACAATTCGTTCAAACGTTTTCTGGCCATTTCTGATTTGTTCAGACAAAGACCAGAAGCTTGAAATCTCACTGAATTAACCGGTTTGGCTATGACCAAAGTGGAACAGAGCCAGCAGGCTGAGAACATCATTTCGTGAGCCATTGGGATGTAATGTCTATCTTCATGAGGATAGTATAGTTTTTTAGGTCTCACATGCCGGTTGGCTCATTGAACTGATAATGGGTTCTTTTCTTTCCATCTTTCCATCCTTTTATTCTTTTTCCTTTCTTTCTTTCTAATAGCAGGAATGGAAGAGATTGGTAATAAGCCAGATGAGCCTATTGACTATTGGGACATCCTAGAAAATAAAAATGACCATCTTTTTTTTTTTTTCCCCTCCTTAGTCAGGGAGTCTGTCTATTCCAGCCTTGCCCACATAGCAAAGGCTTAAAAAGTTTTAAAAATCTTTTTTCATCCATTACACAATCCTAAACAATCCTCCTATTCATAAATAATAACCTTTTTTGTTGTTGTTATAACATCTCTACATTAACCAAGAAGTCAAGAAGAAAAGAAAAACTAAAAGAAGAGAAGGAAGTAGGAACAAGGAAAACAGGAAGGAAGAAAGAAAGTGGGCTCTGATTCTAAAAACTCACCCTACGTTCACAGTTAACTAATTGAAGAATATTTTTAAATAAAACTCCCTGCCTGGCATTCCAATTTCACATGCATTATTAATTGATTATCTGACACCACTAGTCAACTTTTAGATTGAAGTACCAAAAATTAATGAGATTCATTAATTCAAGAAAATTCCACACCTAGCACAGGATTGAGCCACATCAGAATTTGGTATTCCTGGCTTAGATTAGAATTGTCATTGTGACACAGAGGCTTTGCATTTATTCTGGCTGTGTTATGGCTTCATAGCCAGCTCATGTTTGCACAGGTATTTCCCAATTTTTATGAATCCTCTCTCAAATTTATTTTGCGAGAAACTGAAGCATCGCATTAGGTTGGTTTTTTGTTTTGTTTTGTTTTTGTTTTTGAGACAGGGTCTCACTGTGTAGCCCAGGCTAGACTGGACCTAAGAATGTGACCAGACTGGCCTCAAACTGCATCGATCCTCCTGCCTCAGCCTCCCAAGTGCTGGGATTATAGGTCTGCACCACCACACCCGGCTTCCACACTAAGCTGTAACCACTACAGAAGTTCATGCTGTCATAACAGGTCCCACCTGCAGGCCCACCTCCTTCTACTCGGCTCATAAAACATGCTGACATGGGAGGCTTGTTTGCCTGCCTATTGGTTCACCCCATGAGAAATTGCTTGCTAAAGTTTGGGTTTCAAATGTCCCCCAGAGGTTCATGTAGTAGAGGATTGGGTGCCAGAGTGGCGCTATTGGGAGGTGGTGAAACTTATAAGAGGCAAGGGCCAGCGGGAGGTCTTTAGGTCATTGGAGACCTGCCCTTGAAGGGGAGTCAGGGGCCTCAGCCCTTTCTCCTCCTGTCTTTAGCTTTCGGGACATGTGGTCAGTGGTTTTGCTCCACCAAGCTCTCCTGCCATCCTGCACTGCCTCACCACAGTCCTGAATGCAACAGGGCCACCCAGTCAAAAGCTGGAGCCTCTGAAGCCATGAGCCAATGTGGGCCTTTTCCCTCCACAGTTGATCACCTCAGGCATTGGTTATAGTAACAGAAGCCAGCGAACACACTACCATTTCCTGGGTTTTGCTTTTTTAAAATTGTGGTGCTGGGGATGGAATGTGGGGTCTTGTGCACACTGGACAAACCCTCTAGCATTGAGCCCCACCCCAGCCCCAGAGCACACTCCTGTTATGCCACTGAAGTGGTTCTCAGTGAGGCCAATTTTGCTCTTCAGGGGACCTTGGCACTACCTGGAGGCATTTTGGGTTGTCACAAATGGGGAGATGTGGGGAAATGCTACTGGCATCTGGTAAGTAGAGATCAGGAAGGCTGCTGAATGTCTTACAGTGCAAGGAGAGCGCTCTCACTCACCCCAGCCAAGAAGTGTACAGGGCAGAACATCATTCCTACCAAGGGTGAGAAGTGCTGCTGCCCAAGCATCTCACTTAAGCCACACAACCCTGCAGGGCAAACCCTCACCTGATCCCCACTCCCACAATGGTCACAGGGCCCCAGCCTCACCAACAGGAGTCCCCTCCCCAGGACTTTTGCCAGAGATGTTTGGGGAAATTTTCTCTATCGCTCTGAGATTAGCATCTTAAGGTCAGCCTGCATTTGGTCTTGCCAGGCTAAGAAAGAAGACAGGGAGAAGCAAACAGAGAGAGAGAGAGAGAGAGAGAGAGAGAGAGAGAGAGAGCTTTGAAGGTCTTTGTTGTTTAAGTTTTCTTTTGATTGACATATAACAATGGTACAGACTTATAGGCCACAATGTCATGCTTCAATATGCATCTTGCGACTGTCTGATCAGGCCCTAGCTCCTAGCTTTTTGCACTAAGTGCACCTACAGATTCCATTTCTGTAGAAGGATTTGGTTTGGGAGTTTTCAATAGACTGGTTTGAGTTGACCTTCAGTGCTTTTTTTTTTTTTGCGGTACTGGGTGTTGGACCCAGGGCCTCGCCCTTGCATGCTCTGCAAGTGCTGGACCACTGAGCTGCACACCCAACCCATTTTTTACTTTTTTTTGAGACAAGGTCTCGCTAAATTATGCAGACTGCCACTGGTCTTGAATTTGCGATCCTCCTGCCTCCGCCTCCCGAGCCGCTGGGATTACAGGCGTGCGCCACCATGCCCGGCCCCTCCAGTGCTTCTCATGCAGGGATCTTGGCTGATTCTGAAGCTAGTGGGTATTAATGTTACATGAACATTTCAAAATATTCTACTGAATATTTGTAACCAACTCAGTGGCACCTAACAATAATATTTTAAAATTTTTATCACTCACCAGTAATAGTGCAGTAGCTGCTATTCATAACACTACACGACACTTGTCAAAAATAAAAATAAGGAATTACTAGAATCTCCAGTGTATTATTTTTGTTTATCTAAACAGGGAAGAGACGGAGAGAAGGTTTTGAGACTCATAGACCAAATCGAAGACCCAGGACTGAAATAACCTAAGGAGCTCTGAGTTGAGGAGACAGAGCGGAGAGGATGGGGAAACTGAGTCACCTGGAGGGTCTGCAGACGGGGTACCAGAGAGAAGAAAGCTGCCAATAGCTGCAGAGATCAGCAAAGGGCCCACAGTCATCCTGGCTGAGCACAGGTCAGCCACACCCCAGGGGAAACTTCCTGAGGCCTCCCCACAGACCAGGCCCAGTTCTCTGTTGTTCAGTTGTTTATCGCTGGTTAACAAACTACCCAAAACCTGTGCTTGACAACCCCCGTCTGGGGGCTGCCTGGGCAATTCTGCCTCAGCAGTACTGACTACACTATGCTTTCTGGGATTAGAGAGGACCGCAATGAGCTCCACACCCCACCTGGACAACTTCACTTTAGGCAGAGCCCTCCGAGGGGCTTGCCTCAGGAGTGGGGAATAATTAGACTCCACTGGGCTTCGGTCTTACCTAACAAAGGCTAAAAGCGAGACCCTGGAAGGATAAGAGGTTTTGTGTAACTTAACTGGATCCCAGAACGAAGCTTGAGACTATTGATAAAACATATCCTGCACCCAACCAGGTCAAACTCTTGTCTGGCAAACAATAAAATAAGAATAAGAATAATAAGAATAATGATTAGCAGGCATGCAAAGAAAAAGAAAATAGGACCTACTCTATACTTGTGAGGCCACCCACCCAGGGGACCCACAGAATCAGGGGGAGTAATAGCCACTGAGGCTTCAGGGCACTTGCGTTCGTGTAGTTTGTTAAAGAGCTACAACTCAGGGAAAAGCAAGCGTCTTCTCCACAAGCTGGTGTAAGAGCCTCCGTGCAGGTTGCTTCCACCCCATCTTCTCCCCAGTACAGATCTCAGCAGAGGCCAGAGCCATCTCTTTGGCTCAAGCCAGTGCAGATACATTGGGTGTTCCCAGCCTTCCAGAGGCTCCCGTTCCCTCAGAGTAAACAGAAATCCTGACGACACCCTCCCAAGTCCCCGTGTCTGCCTCCCACCTGTCCGACCTCATCCTGGACTCCTGCCACGTGGTCTTCTTCTCATCCCTCAAATGTGCCGAGAAGCCTGGCCTAGCTCCAGACCATGTGCCCTTGCTCTCGGCTACTTTGGGGGATGTTCTTCGCACATGCAGCTGCTTGGCCATGCAGCCACCTCCTCCAGGTCCCCTCCATATGGCCACCTCCTCCAGATCCATTCTGTATGTCTGTCTTTGGCTTGGGAGGTGGAGGCAGGAGGATCGCAAGTTCGAGACCAGAGGTAGTCTGCATAATTTAGCGAGACCCTGTCTCAAAAAAGTAAAAAAAAAAAAAAAAAAAAAAAAAAAAAAAAAAAAAAAAAAAAAAAGGCTGGAGGTGGCAGCTCAGTGGTCCAGCACTTGCAAAAGCATGTAAGTGCGAGGCCCTGGGTTCAACCCCCAGTCCCCCCAAAAATAAATAAGTAAATAAATAAATAAGTAAATAAATAAGAGGCTGGGGGTATAGCTCAGTGGTAGAGTACTTACAAAGCATGCATGAGGTCCTGGACTCAGACTCCCAGAACCGCAAAATATAAATAAATTAATTAATTAAATAAATAAAGTATATAACTGTAAATGTATGTCAATGCCTGTGTCAAAATGTGAGCAGTTAGAGGCACGTCTGGACAGGAGGAACAACTTGCATTCTACAGCACGGTAGGGTAACTATGGTTGACAACAATTAACTGTCTATTTCAAAGCAGCTAGTAGAAAGGCATTGGAATGCTCCCAGTACAAAGAAATGATAAATGTTTGAGGTGGTGGCCATGCTAATGACTCTGATCTGATGATTACACATCATATACATATATTAAGATGCCACACTATATCCCATAAATATGTACAATTTTTAAATGTTAACAGTAGATTGCATTGTGGTTGCTTTTTTAAAAAATGCAATCATGCTTTCTGAATTTTTCAAGACTAAGGAATTATTCATAGGATTAGGATTTTTAAAAAATATTTTTAGTGACATTGCAGGAAGAATAAGACTTTTCTGTGGGAATGAAAGGCCCTTAAAGGGCACTCTTCCTCCTTGGTTATAATATTACAGAGAATGTTGTACAGAGGTCAAAGTGCCCTGGGCATTGCACAGACTTTAATAATAGCCAACAGTCAGACCCGGCCACAGGTATTTCACATGGATCAACTCAATTCTGCTGGATTGGATCATCGTTCCTATTTTATTGATGGATGGAGAAACTGAGGCCAGAAGAGGCTTGGCTTATCCAGCCTTTAGAAGTGCCTTCACTGTACCCCCATTCCTGTCCATGGTGATCTAGCATGTTGCTCAGTCTTTGGCCTGTTTGCTGTCTTTACTTCCCCTGCCGCTCCACTGCCATCTGAGTGTGTCTGCGCACAGGTAGGTGTGCAGGCTCGCGGACCCTGGGGTGGGGGCGGTGCCTCCCAGATCATCTTCAATTTCACTAGGATGAAGAGAGGAAACAGAACCGGGATGGCAGGTCCTGATGGATGGGCTTGAATCCCGGCACTGCCTCTGATGTGCTGTGCAAACTCTGACAGGTCATTTAGTCTCTGGGTCCCAGTTTTCCCAGCTGTAAGATGGGGTGACAGAAGTGCCTGCTTCACAAACTTCATAGCAGGATTGCAGGACATTGGGTGCATAAAGCTTGTAACACAGAGAGTAATTCTCAGAAATGTCATCCATTATTATATTTTGTTGTTTGTTGTTAGGTGCTGTCAAGTTGAATCCAGTTCATAGTGACTCTATGCACAACAGAACAAAACACTACCCAACACTGTGCCATGCACATGATCTTTTTATGTTTGAACCTAATATTGCAGCCACTATGTTTCTTCTCATTTTAAGTCATGACACATCAGCCAAAGGAGGTCCTAGGGGCTTTACTCCATTCCCATCATTAAGGCTGATTCTCCTTTGAGGACGCAACTCTTCTTTAGTCGTTTCTTGAACACCTTCCAGCCTGGGGGCGGGGGGGGGGGGAGGGTGGTGTTCATTTTCCAGCACTATATTTGACCATGCTTCTCTGCTATGGATAGAGTTTTCAATGGCTGATTGTTTTGGGAGTGGGCTGCTGGGTCTTACTCCCTAGTTTGTATTAGTCTGGAAGATCAGCTAAAACCTGTCCACCATGGGTGGCCCTGCTTGTATCTGAACTGCCACTGGCATAGCTTTCAGCATCACAGCAACATGCAGTCCCCATAGCACAACAAGGTGACAGACACATGGGGCGGGGTATTTTTTACTCCTTATAAAAAGAAATACTCCAAGTAAAAGTTGGTAATAGGCTCCTTAAAATGAAAAGTGTTCATACCCAAGAAGTCCAGGGTTAGAAATCTGAAACAGGGCCAATAGTCAACATGTATAACCAGAAGGACTGTAGCGCTGGTTAAAACACAAGGTTTCCACATGTGGTTAACAGATGCTTCCCCAAGCCCTTCAATGGTTATTGACCACCCAGGCCTCTCCCTAGAACCATCTGGAGCCTCCTCTGATTCAGCAGATACAGGGTTAATACATGGCTTTGCAGGAGCCTCCTGCCCCTCACCCCCCTCAGCCTACTGACTTCTGATTGGTTGGAGCTGGCCTTGCCTAACCACTTGGAAGCTGCCCTCTCCCCCCACCCTCACCCCATGGGGAGCTTCATTTACTTAATCGCATGGTTTTATTTATTCTTTTTATGGCCCAAATCTGGAAGCAACCTAAACGCTTCATAATAGGAGACTAGTTAAGTAAATTATGATGCATCCCTCCTGTCAAATAGCACACAGCCTTATAAAGAGGAATGAGTCAGCACTGAGATGTAGACATTAGAGACAGCCAGGATGTATCATTCAGCCACAAAGACAAGTCACCAAGGCATATATATTGTATAATCCCATTTGTGCAAAAGAAATTGAACAGACAGTTATGGGTGAATATATCTATATAAAACATGCCTATACATAGCTTTCAACTTATGTCACATATTATTATTTAGAAAGACTAAACAACAGAACAGAACGATGGTATCTGTGCAAACAGGAGAGAGAACATTTCTGTCTCCATTACAGGCGGTTAGCAATTGTAATTTCTGGGGGCGGGGCTGGAACGCAAGTGACAATCGTTCAGACAGTTTCTACGTGTGGAGTTAGACTTCTTGGAATGGCTTGGCTCTGAATACAGCTACTATTGTTACTGCGTTGTTATTTTGTAGTGGACAAACTCTGCAGGGACTAGGGTGTATTCCAGTCACTAAAATTGAACCACTGGGCAGGAGAAGCCACTACAGCTCCTGGGCTGGGACAGAGCCCGTGGTGCCCAGGGCAGCGGCCACGTCTGCACAGCCACCTGCCCTTGCCTGCCATGCTGCAATCAGGCTAATAATGCAGGAGTTGCACAGAGTGGGGTGGAGACAGAATTGGTTGCAGACACCTGAGCTCTCTAAGATGTGCCTGAGGAGGCAGCAGCCTCCACAGGGGCCAGAGAGGAGATGGAAGAAGCGGAGAGCTATCTGCCCTGGCCTGACAGGGTACCCCTCCAGATCTCAGAGAAGTTCTGGAGCAAAGAGGCCCCACTTCTGCATTGTAAGAATTGCAACATGGGTGACACAGGAAGGAAAAGGAGGTAAAAGATAACGCGGGGAATCTCTGCTCATTGACTTTTTTCAAAATATGGTTCCTCCATTTGTGGAGTAAAAAGGAGGTCAACAAACCATTCATTGTGCAAATATTATTGGGTTCTCTCACTGCAGGTAGCACTTGGACAAACAGGTTGTTACAGAGTGAGCTTTGAAGAAGCTACTGCCTGGTGAAAAGGAGTCAGTCTACCAGCACTCCTATAAAAACATCCGACATTTCCTGAGCGCCAGGCACTGAACGAAGGCTTTTCCTACATTCATTAATTCAATTAATACCCTCCTATGAGACACTGTGGTGGTGGTGGTGGTGGTGTTAGGTGTCGTTGAGTTGGGTCCAACTCATAGCAACCCTGTGTACAATAGAAAAAAACACTCCCCAACACTGTGCCATGCCCAGCACTATGTCAGTTCTTCTCTGCTATTCATAGGGGTTTCAATGGCTGATTGTTTTGAGACTGGGCTGCCAGGTCCTTCTCCCAAACCTACAGCACCCCCTGTTCCCAGGTGGTCTTCCATCCAAAGACTAACCAGGCCTGACCCTGCTTAGCTTCCAAGATCAGATGGGATCAGATGCCAGGGTGGTAGGCATATATATGTTGTTGTTTGGTGCTGTCAAGTCATGTCCAACTCATAACAACCCTATGTACAACAGAACAAAACATTCCCCGACACTGTTCCATGCCTGGCACTATTGTCAGTGCTTCTCTGCTATTCATAGTGGTTTATTTATTATTTTGCATTACTGGGGGTTGAACCCAGGGCCTCACGCTTGCATGCTCTGCAAGTGCTGGACCACTGAATAAGAATACTGGGGGGAAAAATCCAGATTTCAAGTTCTCTTTGAAAGTCTGACATCTGAGAACCTGGGCCCACGTTCCTACATGGCAGCTGCTGGGCTGGGCCCAGCCCTTTTTTTTTTTTTTTTTTTTTTTTTTTCTCTTTTGCTTTTTTGAGACAGGGTCTTGCCAAATTACGCGGACTGCCTCTGGTCTCGAATTTGCGGTCCTCCTGCCTCTGCCTCCCAAGCCTCTGGGATTACAGGCATGCGCCACTGCACCAGGCTTCATAGTGTTTTCAATAGCAGATTGTTTCAGGAGTGGGATGGCAGGTCCTTCTCCCCAGCCTACAGCACCTGGTATTCCCAGGTAATCTCCCATGTAAGGACTAATCAGGCTGACCCTGCTTAGCTTCCAAGATCAGGCAGAATCAGATGTCAGGGTGCAATGGCTGAAGATTATATATATATGTATGATCTGGTTGTATATGTATAATCTGTATATATATATATATATATATATGTATAATCTATATGGTTCCTGTATTGGAAAGGTTTCTAATGTCCTAATTGATTCATTTGTTCATTTAGTCACTCAACAAACATTTCGTAAGTGGCTTTTTGTACAAGACTCTTTGCTGGGAACTGAAGATTTGAGGGGAAAAAAGATAGAGCTTGGGAAGAAAAGAGAGACTCAGGAGAAATTTGCCAAAAGCTGAGCTGTAACTTGTGGGCCACAGAGCTGATTCATTCCATGCCCATGTGTGAATCATCTCATCTGCAGGGGGTGTCTTGTAAATTTGGAGCAACTGCAGCATTTAAAGTAAGAAACATGTCCTAAAAATATCAATTTCCCAATGAAATGCATGTACAGAAATGTCATAATGAGACCCATTAAATTGTACACTAAAAACTACTAATAAAATAAGAATATTGGGGGAAAAAATCCAGATTTTGAGTTTTCTTTGAAAGTCTGACATCTGGGAACCTGGGCCCACGTTCCTACATGGCAGCTGCTGGGCTGGGCCTGAGCAGCAGCCACCTTGACCCCGCCCAGGCTCACCCTTCACTCAGGGACCACCGTGCCCCGTGGTTCTCATCCATTCCACTAGGCTCACTTTGTAAGCCGCCTGTGGCTGTTGACAGCCTTGGGCATTTGCGTCTGACCTCAGCGGAGCACTATCGCACAGGTGAGATGCAGGAAGGAGGAAGGGTGTCTCTGCTGGAGATGTCCTGAGCCGCTCCTGGAGGCGGGATCCAGGGCTGAGGCCGGGGTGCACAGCTCAAGCAGGTCAAGGTTGTTCAGGCAGAGGGAACCGCTTGTTCAAAGGCCAAGGGCAGCCATGTTCACCGTGCCTCTAGATGCCAGTCAGGTGAAGGAATTTTCCAGTTCTCCAAGAGCGTGCAAAGAAAAGCACAAGCTGGAAAGCCATGCATTCAAACTGCACCACGAAACATCCTTCAACAAAATTCCACGAGCTTTGGAAAAGACAATGAGGACGGGGAGGAAGAGGGCAACCAAGGTAAGGAATGCAGTTTGAGGCTCCAGCTGACTTATTCATGGGGACAGAGCCTGCAGGGAGCCACCAATCAGAGTCCCTGGCTTGCTTGCTGGGTGGCTGCTACCCTCCCACCCCTCACGGTGGGATAGCCTCACCTCACCCACTGTGACTGTTATTTTGGAAGTACAGGAATGTTAGATGAAGTGGCCCCCAAAGAGCCCACCTTCTTCGTCCAATGCTGAGCAGACAAAATAATGAAATGTCACAAAATTACAGAGAAACTGGCCTTGTAAGACATTGTCATTGTGTCCTGTGGACATTTACTGTAAGTGTCATTGTTGTTGTTGTTGTTAGGTGCCGTTGAGTCGTGTACGATCTTCACGGGGTTTTCCATGGCTGATTGTATTGGGATTGCCTCCCTGTCCTTCTCCCATTTTTGTGGTGCTGGGAATTGAACCTGGGACCTCAGAGACTGCAGAGCGGCACTCTACCAACTGAGCTAAACCCCAGCACATTATTGGAAGTGTAAATGAGAATAAACAGGTGAAGCAGGTAGGAGGGTGTGTAAATGATGACCTTGAATCTCCACCCCAGGGTGGGCTAATCAGTATGTGAAGCGCCCTGCTCAGGACCCCTGTCAGCGGCAGGGCCTTAAACCCTTCAGATGGTGTTATAGACTCTGCGACAGGTTTGTGTTCAGGATCCTGTTGGTAGGAAAGACCGATGGGCCCTGCCCTCCTCTCGCGGTGTGGGAATCCATCAGATCCAGCCTGTTCAGACATCAAGCACCATCCTACGGGGATTTATTGCCTATATTTTGAATCTACTTTATTTCCTTGTAAGTTTACAGAAGAATTCTAACAAGGACTGTGTTTAGCAACAGGCTCCCAAAATTAGCAGCCAGCGCTACCCAGCCTGTCCAGCCAGCTCCTGCTCACCTCTGCCTGGGCCTGGGTCATCTGTCCACTCCTTCCCTCCCAGCTGGTGGTTCATCATCCCTCAGATCTCAGGCAAGCAGGGACCCCGTCAGGGAATTCTCAGGACATACACTCACAGCCCCATCACACTTGTGTTGGCTAATTATATGTGTGATTATCACCGCATTACTGTCCCAGCTGCTTACAAGATCAGCTCCATGGCAGCAGTGCTGGGTTATGTCCTGACTCCTTCACTATGTCCCCTGCCCCACCCAGGGCCTGTTACCCAGCAGGTGTCCAATTAGTGTTCACTCAAGGAATGACTAAATGAGAAATTTCCATTAATGCATTGCCCTACTTGCATGTACAAGTTTGGGTAATATTGGAGAGAAGTTACGTAAAATTTTGTGCATCGATAGTGAATCATTTGCTAAATAAATGGCCCACTTCCCAACTCATTGCAAGAGCTCAGTCTTTTTGTGCTGTGTTGTCTAAGGAAGCCTGTGGCCCCATTCTCAGAAGATTTTAGATGTATAAAAATAGTAACTGGGGCATAACTTAGTGGTAGAGAGTGTGCTTAGTATACATGAGTACCTAACTTCAATCCCCAGCACCACAAAGAAAAAACAAGTGTAAAAATATTAAAAGCCTTGCAAAGAAAACTTATTAAAGTACAATTATCAAAAAAATTTAAGGGCACGCACAGTATGATAATGTATATGCTTTTTTAATTAAGATATTAGATGGCAAGATCTAGCAGGAAGTCTAATAACTGTGTAATTCTGAAGTGGCAATAACAGGAAATGATATTTCAAATTATCTGTAACTCTGATGTGGTATGAAAACGTCTGATCTCCATTGGTGATGAAGTTCTGAGTACCACTAATGCTGCCATGGTTTGCCTATATTTAAAAGGGGGAAAATGGCAAAATTCAGAATGGACAGAGAGTTTGTTTACCTGTGTATTTATCCTGCATTCCATCTGAGGATCTCATGCAAGTCCATTGGCAGCAGTTTAATCAAAGATCTCCACATAAGGAGGATGTTGGCGTAGGATTCAGACTCTCACACCTGCCCATTACGGGCTGTGTAACTTTGGACAAGTTCTGTAACTACTCTGAGCCCGAGTGTCTGCTCCTGTAAAATGGGCTTGCCCAGGGCCACCTCCAAGGAATGCTGTGATATGGAATGACTTGGCACAGTGCCTGGCATGGAATAGCGTCTCAGAAAATAATAGCTACCATGTCTAGATTGGTTGGGCCAGTTCTTTTTGACTTGGGAAACTCCAGGGCTTTTAATAACATCAAGTGGGAGTCACTGGTGACTTATGAGGAGACCCTAGGCAGGTGACTGTGGACCTCTGAACACTGGAACACAGACACAGTGTAGAAGGCCTGTGTACCTCCATCAGGTTCTTCTAAGAGGACTTCGAGCCTCTCATCCAAACAACCCTGTGGTTGGACCTCCTAGAGCTTAACGGGCACAGAAAAACTGACGCAGGTGCCAGAGCCCTACGAGGACATTGCCTCCCAGATTCTGCAAGTGGATGTACATGAGGACTTTGCATCCCAGGCACCCAGGACTGTCCTGGTCAACGCTTGCAGTCCCTGCGTCCTTATTAATATAGCGCTTTTCTCACCCACCGAAGCATCCCAATTCAGATGACACAGCATAAGGTTGCTATACAAAAGGACCACCCACCTCCTTTTATGGCCAAGATACTGCTTTCTCCATGCCAGAATTCCAGAAGCAATTCTGATCCTTTCCTCCCAGGGTACTGGATGCATTCTTGCATATGAACTTTTGGTAACCTAGAGTTAGGGTGACCAATCATACCACTTTGCTTAAGTCTGATGCAGAATTTTCAAGGCTAAAAGTGGGCAGGTCCTGGACGAATCAAGGAAACTGGTCACGTGATCTGGGGTCAAGTCCTGATGCTACTATTTACCATACGTGTGACCTTGGACAAGTTATTTCTTCTTGCTGTGTCTTTCTTGTTGTACCAGCATAGATAACACTGTTTACCCCCACAACACTGTCGTAAGGATTGAGTAAGATAATATATTGTTATGAGATTAAGTGAAGTATATATGATTCATCCACTAATGATTCATAGGCTGGGGGTTAACTCAGTTGGTAGAGTGCTATTCTGTGCTCTCTGAGGCTTTGGGTTTGGTCACTAGCACTATAAACAATGGGAGAAGGACAGGGCAGCCCATTCCTGAAACAATCCCTAAACAATCAGCCATTGAAAACTCTGTAAAGCAGAGAAGCACTGACATAGTGCCAGGTATGGCACAGTGTTGGGGGAATATTTCGTTCTGTTGTACATAGGGTCACAATGAGTCTGACCTGACTCTACGGTACCTAACAAAAACAACTAATGAATCCCATCTCACTTAAAATGAAATCCAACCTCCTTGTCATGGCTTTTGATGTCCTACACAGTCTGGTGCTTGGGTTCCCTACACTTTGATTCTCTCAATCACCTGTCCCCCAATCCTTTTGCTACAGTCACTGAACTCCTTGCTGTCCTTGTGCGCTAAGTTCTTCCTCCTCTGGGCCTTTGCATATACAGGTCCCTGTGCCCGGGACACTTCCCCAGACTTCATCATCAGTTCCCTGCCTCTGCACACATCATCGCCCCAGAGAGGCCTTCTGCATTTGCCAGGCATCCCCAGAGGAGCAGAACCAATGAGATGCATGCATGCAGAGAAGAGATCTGTCGTTAACAACGGGCTCACACCACTGAGGAGGCTGAGAAGGCCTAAAGTGGGCAGCTGACAAGCTGGAGGCCCACAAGTGCTGCTGGTGGAAATGCCAGTCCAAGATCTGGAAAAGAACCCACACCCCAGCTCAAACAAAGGGCCGAAAGTGGCCTCTTACTCAGCCTTTTTGTTCTATTTAGGTCCTCAACTGATTGGATGAGACCCACCCCTACTGGGGAGGACTGCTGACTTACTCAGACGTCCATTCCTGTGATAACCACAACTGCTTTCATATACACACTCAGAATAATGTTTGACCAAATATCTAGGTACCCCATGGCCCAGTCAAGTTGACACATAAACCATTACCCTTCCCCTGGTCACAACTCTAAACTAGGTTCTCCCTTCTATTGCTTTCCTCTGCTACGTTTTGCCCTTGGATCATTTATCATTAAACTTCACATTTATAGGAAACTACATATTGATGCATTTCATATTTTATCACCTCAGTTGTCGACCTGTGTCTAAGGTTCCTGAAGCAGGTGTTCAGTTCCCATCACTTACTCTGTCCCCTGGGCTTGAACAGTGCTTAGCACAGTACATGGTCTAGTGGACATTTCTGGAAAGAAATAAAAATGTCCTACACAGCCCCAGGACCTTACGAGCTCAGGACATGGTGTCTGTGTTGGTGGCTATTCCCTGCCAGACTTTGGGTACACACTGGGGAAAAGTCTGCTGGATCTGCCTGTGATGCATGTGACATGGGCCAGTTCAACCCAGCTGATGAACCTGGCTGCCAGCTGCCATGCTGCCATTTTAACATGTTAAATCTCCAAGGTGGCCCCATCAAGACCTCAGGCCCTCAGCCATTACTGGAGTACAGTTCTGGAGTTACAGATGAGAGGCATCTCTTCCGGGGGCAAGATGTGGGCCTGAAGATAATTTCCAAAGTCAGGATTAGCCTGAAATCACATTAACCAAGTTACACTTGGAAATCCCTTGACCCTAAGTCTCCATCTATGTTGCCTAGATGTAGCCTAGCACACGCAGCTGTAGGATCATTTTTGTGCACATTCAAGGTTGAAGATCCTCTAAGCTGGACTAAAGAAATGAGCACAAGAAACCCCTCTGTACCCGTGCTCAGTTGATGCAGCAATCACAATCTTCTGTCTTGGGACAAGTGCCACAGCCCTAGGGACAGATGATAGAAGGAGATCTTGATCATGGCTTTGCTTCCAGTGGGGTTTACCTCTGTGCTTGCTGATGTAAGTCTGTGAGCTCGATGGGAGCACCTAGATTTGTTTGCATGCATGAAGGTTAAATGAGAGGGAGATCTAATTATTGGTGTATATGAAGTATGTGTTTGCACATGGAGAGGAAGGTAGACAAATGATTTCAAATTCAGCCTAAAACATTAAATGCACATACGATACATTTTAAACTGACTCCACAAACAGCAATCCTTTCAAGGAGTGACAATTTCAAAGCCATTTTTCTATGCCAAGTGCTGTAAGAAGCTCTAGGAAAAGAAAAAGGATGTAATTCATACACCCAACACATCATCCACAATATTCCATGCGGGGAGAGGTGTATATGTATGGGCAGGTCCCACAAAGTCCATCCCTCAGGCTGCTTACAGAGACAACAGAGGGGCAAATTAGTGTAGATGGGTGGTAAGGATGGGTGGAGGGAGCACCGAACCCCTCATGCACTGCTGTGGGAATGTCAAATGGTGCATCCACTCTGGAAGACAACCTGGTTCCAGCCCAGTTGATTAAATAAGACTTACCATCTGAACTGGGTGTGGTGGCGCCTGCCTGTCATCCCAGCAATTCAGGAAGGAGAGGCCGGAGGATCATGAGTTCAAGATCAGAGGCAGCCTGCATAACTTAGCCAGGCCCTGTCTCATGATAAAAATAAGGAAGGGATGGGGGCTATGGCACTGAGGTAGAGGGCTTATCTAGCATGCACGAGGCTATGGGTTAAATCCCAATTACCACAACCACCACCATACACACACACACACACACACACACACACACACACACGGGTATTGTATGCTATGATTTGGATGTCCCCACATGTCTGTCAGCTTGTCATGCTGGGTGGGCTTGCATGTTGCTGTCATGCTGAAAGCTATGCCACCAGAATTGCAGATGCCAGCAGGGCCCCTCATAGTGGACAGGTTTCAGCTGAGCTTCTGGACTAAGACAGACTAGAGAGAAGGACTGCAGCCCACTCCCAGAACAATCAGCTACTGAAAACCCTGTGACTAGCAGAGAAGCACTGACATAGTGCTGAGCACCGCACCGTGTTGCTTAGTGTTTCGTTCTTTTGTACATAGGATCACAATGAGTTGGACCCCACTTAACGGCACCTAACAACAAGAGGGAGGTCCTTTGGCCACTAGAGGCTCTGCCTCCCAAAAGGATGAAGGGACGCCAGCCTCTCCCTGACCTCCCATTGAGCAATGTGACATCTTCCCCACACATGTGCGCCTTCCATGAGTGACCCCACCGGAGCTGAGCCAATGCCAGCACTGTGCCCTTGAACTTCCAAAACTCAGAGCCAAATACACCTCTTTTTCTTATAAAGCTTTTCTGCCTCAGGTATTTCATAACACTAGTGAAAAACAGATAGATATACCATATAGGTATAGTCCCAAAAGAAATGAAAATGTATGGCCATCCAAAGGCTCATAGGTGAACATTCATAGCAGTATTATCATAAGAGTCGAAAGGTGGAAACAACCCAGGGTCCATCATCAGATGAAAGGACAGACAAAATACATCTTTTTTTTGCATTATGAGGGATGAAGTACTGGTTCATGCTAGGACATGGATGAACCTTGAAAACATTATGCAAACTGGAAGACGCCAGACACAAAATATCACATATTGCATGATTGCATTTGCATAAAATCTCCATAATGGGCAAATCCATAGAGACAGAAAGTAGGTTAGTGGTTGTCAGGGCCTAGAAGGACAGGGCAGGAGGGTAATAGCTACAGGATTTGAGGTTTCTTTTTGAAGTGATGAAATGGTTCTAAAATTGACTGTGGTGGTGGTTGCTCAACACGATGAGTAAACTAGAAACCACGGAATTGTACACTCTGAATGGATGAATGGTATGGTGTGTGAATTATACCACAATAAAACTTTTAAAACCAAAACATCTAAGCTGGATGTGGTGGTGCAGGTTTATAATCCCAGCACTGGGGAAATGGAGGCAGGGGGATTGCAAATTTGAGGCTAGCCTGGGCAACATAATGAGACTCTGTCTCAAAAAAACAAAGAATGACAACAACACAAAAGCTGGATGCCATGGTGCACGCCTATAATCCCAGCAATTTGGGAGGCTAAGGCAGGAGGATCAGTTGATTTTCTTCCCTTCAATCTATTAGGGTACATTTGGCCTAAAACAAATCAATGCTAGCCTTGCTACCAAACCACTGTCACTGTTCTCAGGTAATCTCTAGCCACACTTCTTTGTTCTTGGTTTTTGAAGACAAAGTCTCCCCACGTACCCCAGGCTGGCTGTGAATTCATGATCTGCCTGCCTCTGCCTCTCAAGTAAATGACACCAAAATAAAAAACAAAGGACAGGCTAAGTAACATAAGCTAAACATAAAAGGCCAAATATTATGTGACTTCACTTACAGGAGGTAGCTAGTGAGAAAAGTCAAGTCCACAGAGAAAGAAAGTAGGATAGAAGGAGTGGGGTTGTAGCTCAAGGGTAGAGAGCTTGCCTAGCACATGTGAGGCCCTGGATTCCATCCTCAGTACTGCCAAAATAAGAAAAAAAAATTTAGAATTTCCTAGGGGTTAGGGGGGACAGATAAGGAATAGGGAGCTGAGGTTGAATGGGTGCAGAGTTTCTGCTTGGAATGATGAAGTCCTAGGCATAGCAGTAATGATTAGGTGCTACTCTGTATGTATTCAGTGTTACAGAATTGAGCCATAGGAAATGACTACAGTGTTAATCTTATGTACATTTACTATAATGATAAATAAATAAATAAATAAATGGAAAGGAAAAAGAATATCCCAAATTCCTCAATTCCTGGGTCCTTTCCCTGTGTCATGGAAGTGTAACATAATGGTCTTACTGTGCCATCTCCTCCCATCACCATGTTCAGGGGCATCATGATGGTAGTTTGATGGAATTGCCTGTGGTGGGAATATTTAGACCACTTGTTGTTGTCTGATGCCATTGTGTCAGGTTCGACTTATAGCGACCCTATGTACAACTGAATGAAACACTACCCGACACTGTGCCAGGCACACGATCTTTGTTAGACCATGGAAATCAGTAAATGCTACAAATTAGGCATTGGTTTTGTCTTCAGAGAGCAGGATATTAAATCTTTATTATAGAGCTGTTTATTTACCCTTCTGAGCCCAACTTTTGCTATGTGGAGAACAGAAGTCATTAGAACCAAGATGTAAATTGACCTAATTGTATGAGTTAGAAGGCTTTCACTTGTTGAGGTCAGAAAGCTCAACAAAGACAGCCTAAGCAGACAGACATTTATTTTTCTCACATCACAGGCAGTGTGAAGCTGAGACAACTTTGGACCCATATTTTTAACCTCTTTGTGGTCATTTCCTCTGTTCTGAATCTAGCACCCAAATGCTGCCATCTTGGACCACAAGACAAAAGGCTACTCCCTAGACAAGTATTTTTCAGCTCTGGATGAATCAGAATCTGGAGGATCAGGCATTGGTACTTTTTATGAGCTGCCAAGTGATTCTAACATACAGTCCAAAGAGATCTTGCTATTCTAATGTTCTCAGGGTGTGGGTCTCAGAGAAGCCCACATCACTGAAGGCTTTGTAGAACAGAAACTTCTCACCAGGCCTGGACGGCTGACCCCGCCGTAAACCAAGCTGTATCTGTGTCCTGAGGATAACCCCCAATGGACCACATCCCCCAGTTTCCTGTCTTGATGTTGCCCCTTCTTTCACTGAATTAGGACTTGCCCCATGACTTGATTGAACCAACAGAGTATGGCTTATAACACCCCCTGTTCTGGGCCTAAACCTTGATAAGGCCTGGCAGCTTCCATTTGCACTTTGGGGAGTGCTGACCTGCCATGTGAGAAGTCTGGTCACCGTGCTGGAGAAACCACAAGCAGAGGCCACCTGGAGGGGAAGAGGCCCTCAGAGCACAGGGCACCATCCCAATGTCCCAGAGAAGCCAGCCTTCTTCCCGGCCCTACCACGGCTCAGTTGTGCAGGGAAACCACCTTGAGTGTCCCAGTTCTGCCAGACCTCCAAGGATGGAAGCCACAGCTGATGTGATGTGAGCAGAAGGACCATCCAGCTGACCCCAGTCGACCTGCAAACTCATGGAAGAAATAAATTATTCTATTAAGCAATTACACTTTGACATAGCTTATTACTCAGCAATAGATACTCAAAGAAAGTGCTTACTTCAAGCTCCTACATGAAAGAAAAAGAATGTTCTACCACATTGAGGGCTGGGATTTAGCTCAGTTGGTAGAGCGCTGCTCTGCAATCTCTGAGGTCCCGAGTTCGATTCCCAGCACGCGAAATGGGAGAAGGGCCTGGCAACCCACTCCCAAGGCAATCCCGAAATAGTCAGCCGTTGAAAACCCTATGAGGGTCGCTATGAGTTGGATACTAACTCGACGGCACCTAACAACAACAACAATAACGACCACATTGAAGTCACTGACATTTGTGGCTTTCTTGCAACCAAACTGAGTCCTTCCTGAGACAGCTTGGATGATGATGTGAACAAGATTGAGAAACCTACATGGATTTCAAAACCAGTTTGTGTGACTTTGGCTATGAGCTTCCCCTCTGAACCTCAAGGTCTATAAAACAAAACCCATTCATCAAATGCAAATTAATAAGCACCATTATGTTTGGGGGCACTTCCTAGTGCTTGCCTTTTCTTATGCAGCTCATAGTACACTAGGGGAAATAGTCAAGAAAAAACTAGAAAGATAAGCCATTGAAGCAATATTGCAGACATGCACGAAGGAAATAAAGGGGAAAAGAGAAGAATGAGGGTAGGAGGATGGCATTACACAGAAGCCAGGGACAGCCTCTTTAAGAGGTGACTTTTGAGCATAAATCTAAGAATGAGCTGGCCAAGTGAAGAGCCAGGCAAGAAGCTTTGTAGGCGGCAAAAGAACTTGTTTTGCTTGATTGAGAAATGGGAAGGTATAAGACTAGCAGAGATGAAGCAAAATAAATTAGGGAGAGAGTAATAGCAAATGAATTTATGTGCACAAGAAGCACCAGAATTAAGCAAGTGTGCAAAATGCTTGCTCCCTGCAGCACCTTGACATCTCAGCTGCCATTGACCTTAATCAGCAGTTTCCAACCTATGGGCCATAGGCCCCTATTGTGGTGGAAGTTGATGGGCTTGAGAAGATGGAAAAAGATTATAAAGATCCTGTGATTTGGTAAACACACAAAATAGCATCTGTCAACTAAATAAATGCATCTCACTTGTCCTGTCCCTCCAGCTGTTAAAGGTGTGGGTGATGCTGCTGTGATTTCACAAAATGCAAATCCATTGCAGAAGCATTTGAGAATTTCATTGTGTTTTGCCATTGTGTTTTCTTCGGTCAATGAAAATGGACAACTTAACTGTAACATGTGACTGTGAAGTGGCTGATGAAAGAAAAGGCTCACACGCCCAACTGGAAGGACAAACCTTAAAGATGTCCGGGCCCTTCTGGTTCTAGCATCCCAGAGGTAGGTTCTGCCACAAGAAAATGGGTTGAGGTAAAAAGAGGACTTCGTTTGTGGTGACTTCATTTGTCATTTTTACTATAGAATTTACAAAGCATTCACTCTCGCCTGGGCTTTACATTCTTTCATTTCGGTTACTCATCCAATCCACCAAAACAGTTCTGTGAAGTAAGCATTAGAATTGCCTTTTTACAGCAGAGGTACTTTCAGGTCTAGAGAGGGCAACTCAATCAACCATATCTACCCAAGTACTAAATGCTACAGGAATTAGTGAAGATATAAATGGATTGCTAAGTACAGCTGGGGAACAAATCACCCAAAAACTCAATAATTTAAAACAATAAGCCGTTCAGGAGTCTGTGCATTTGGTCAAGTATCTTCTCCCAGGTGAGCGCCTGCAATCAGTTGTGGGTGGGGCAGGTGTCTCTGACCACACGGGCGGAGTTTCCTTGTGTGTACCATAGTGGCCACCTTAAACTGCTCCCTGAGGCTTCAACGGGGACACCAGGCTGCTTCTCCTGTGGTCTGTCATCCGGCTGGCAAGGCCAGACTTGCACCCGTGGCAGTGGCAATTTCAAAATCTAAACAGACTCACCAGAGAGCTCTCCAGGCCAAGGTGTGGGACTGGACCTCTGACTTCCGCTGCATTCTGCTGGTCAAAGCAAGACAGAAATTCAGCTGATGTTAAAGGATGGGAACATGAGCCTCTTCCCGATGGAAGCCTCCACAGAACCCACACTGCGAAGGGGGTGGAAATAAGGAAGAAGAAAGAGTTGCACCTTTTTTTGCAACCAGCCTACCAAGACAAAGAAGAAAAGAAAACTCATTGCGCCAATACAGGCAAATAGATGAGTTCAGTGAGAACCAGAATTTAAACAAACATTTCTCAGGTTTCTAAGTGTGCTAGCCAGACCTTTACCTTCCACCAGGAAGTTCTGTTGGAAACACATGAAGGGGGCGAGGGGGAAGGGGGAGAGAGAGAGAGAGAGAGAGAGAGAGAGAGAGAGAGAGAAATGTCCCAGAGTATCTTTCCTGGTCTTGTATTGTAATCTATTTCTTTGGAGCTGTGAAAGGAACTGTTAGTCATCATTAATCAGAGATCAGGGGTAGTTAACCAGGGGTGATATCCACCCCAGAGGCCATTTGGCAATATCTGGATGGATACACTTTGATTGTCACAACTGGACAGGGAGAGATGCTGCTAAACTGCTAAACTGCTAAACACCTACAATGCACAGGATGCACAGGATGGGTCCCCCAGCACAAAGAATCATCACCCAAAATGTCAATGGTTCTGAGGTAGAGAAACTTTCTGGGTTGTGTGATGGTGTGCGATCCACTTGGTGAAGGAATGTGCAATAAATCTAGCCTATGTTCCCACTGGACTACAGCCGTAGCCCTGTGGCTTCCAATCCCGTCAGACCTCGGAAGCTAAGCAGGGTCGGGCCTGGTTAGTACTTGGATGGGAAACTGCCTGGGAATACCAGGTGCTATAGGCTTGGGAGAAGGACCCGGCAACCCACTCCCAAAAACCAGCTATTGAAAACCCTATGAACAGCAGAGAAGCACTGACAACAGTGTTTCACCTGTTGTACACAGGGTAGCTATGAGTCAGACACCGACCCGATAGCACCTAACAACAACAACATGTCCCCACTACTTTTGCTGCATTCTATGCCTCCATGGCACCTAACACCAATAAATGTTTGCGTCTAGAACTGAAGTAAAGACACTTTGGATTCGCTCCTCAGCCACATTCACCTCCCATCCCCCACCCCACATACCATCACTTCTTCTCCTTAACCTAGTAGATCACAAGGCCTATTCAGCATCCAAATCTTCAGTTCATTTTCAGGGGTGAAAGATGAAGCAATGAAGATAAACCCATAAGCCAGCCATGAACCCCAGGGGGTAGGTAAGGGGGCTGCACTATCATGATGGCTAAGTTTTTGCAGTCTGACCAGTGGGAATTCAAAACTCAGTTTCCTGATCTACTCCCTGTGTGATTCTGAATAAGATTCTTGACTTCTTCAACAGTTAGTTTCCTTACATGAAAACTGGAGCTAACAGTAACTGGTCTGACAGGTTCATAAGCACTGGACAGGAATAGATCTGTAAAGCACTTAGGCAATGGGCAGGTACGCACTGAGACTTCCATAAACTGAAATAAAAGGAAGAGAAGAAAAAGAGCAGAGGGGAAGCAGTCTTGAGGGTGACTGTACCAAGACTGGGCCTGATGAGCACTTCACAAGGCCCATCAGAGCCCAGGGCCTTTGACGCGGAAGCCAGCGGCAGGGTGACTTAAGAAGCATTGTACTTGATCCAACAAATCTCAAGGAAGATTACAAATACAAGTTGCTGGACAAACCTGTTTTCTGAAAGAACCAATGCTGAAGCAATGATCCTGGGTGCCAAGAAAGGTATTCATAGGGCGGCTCTTTGCCAAGAAACATGTTCTCAGGTCAGAAGTCAATGCAACTGGTTCAGCAGTGTCAAAAGTCAGCTCAAAATTGCAAAACCAGGAGATATCTTGGTAACTTCTGACATGCAATATCCTTAATATATAATGACAGCTTATGCATGTAAAATCATTACAATGAAAGACACAAAAAGGACTGGTAAATAGATGCAATCATGTTCAGCTCATTGGCAAGGGTGCTACACTGCACACCTCCAGGGGGCATTGTTCACACCTAGTCTGTTTGGACGGTGCTCTCAAAATTGTGCAACTCACCTGCCCGGACACATTCAGGATCCCTGCTTAGTAAACAGTGGGCATAATAGTAATTAAAAGAATGAGAATATTTTGATAGTGGTGGACTTTTTAAAAAGTTTTATTGATGTGTAACTGACAATAAACTGCGCATATTTACAGGTCCCTTTCTGTTCTAGGTTTATAACCATGAAACTATGACCACAAATCAATGTGGAACTATGACCACAAATGCATGCAGTGAGCCTTATTCTTGAAAGCTTCCTTGGTAATCCTTCTCTTCTGTTCCTCCCCATATCACCAGGCAATGACTGATCTGTTTTTTTGTCTTTGACCATTCATGTCACTATAGAGTGCTATATATTTTCTGGAGTTCCCCATATGAAATCATATGGTATAACTCTTTTTTGTGTCTGGCATCTTTCACTCAGCATAATGACTTTGAGATTCACCCACACCATTGCACATATCAATAGTGCATTCCTTTTCATTGCTGACTAGTATAACACTGTGTTAATGGAGCACATTTTGTTTATCTATTCATTTGTTGACAGACATGTCAGTTATTTTCAATTTGAGGCCATTACAAGTATAAATATTTGTGTACAAGTCTATGATCACATGTTTCCTATTCTCTTGGATAATTACCGAAATGTGGAATAGCAGTGTACATTAGAACTTTTTCAGAAACTGACAAACTTTTCCAAGGTAGTTGTACCATTTGGCATTACTACTAGTAGCACAGGAGAGTTCTGGTTTCTCTGCATTTTCATCTACCCTTGGTGTGATCAGCATTTTAAATTTACCAGAGACAACTATAAGTCATAAAGTAAATAATAACAAGGATATTTTAACTATAAAATTTGCAGAATTTTTCATCATTATTCATTACTACTTAATTGATTAATAATTGGTTAATTAATTAACTAATAATTCTTACCATTGCCAATACCCAGGGTTGGCAAGGTACAGAGGGAAGCACTCTTATACATCCACAGTAGAAATGCAATTCAGCAAAATTTTCTGAGAGCTAGCTTGGCAGTATATATCCAATGCCTTAATAACTTTGGTTTTATTTTATTGAGCAATTCTGCTTTGGGTAATATATCTCCACAAAATGAGAAGACGTGCAAACACACACAGACGCACACACAGACACACACACACACAATGCTGCTCATATCATTAATAATAATGTAATATAAATATGAAATCATGGGAGCAAAATCAGTAGAGAAGTGAGATGGTGCACCCATCCCCAGAATGGGATACAAAGATTAAAAATGACTTTGAGGAAGAGGACTTGATCACATGGGAAACTTCATGATAACCTCAGCTAAGATCAATATCCCAAACCCTAAGTGCAGTGGGATGCCTGTGGGGAGGTTGTGTCTACAGGTGATAACATAGGATAACATAGGTGATAACATAGGTGGGGGACAGCTGGGTTCAAATCCCAGCTCTGACAAATGCCTTCCAAGCCCTAGGATACCAGCCTTTCCAGCTGTAAATGGTCATATTAACATTCCTTCCCGCCAGAGTCCCAGATGAATGCAGAAAGGCAGGCAAAGGGCTAGGCAGAGACCCACCCAGAGTAAGTGCTTGGTGGGGGCTTTCCTCCCACCCAAGAATGATGATTTTTCACACAAACTACTGTAAATGTCACCTTATTATCCCTGTGGATCTTGGTCTATATATTCATTCTCTGAAAATAAAAGCCAAGATCTGCAGCAGTTATTTTAGTGATACAGGATAATTGGCAAATTATCTTTTTGTTTAAGTTTGCTAACACTCTCCTCTAAACTCACATGGGTTTTGTAATTAATAGCAGTGTATGTCAACCACAGGTAGAATTACAGTTGCATATTTTTCCCCTGGGCTATTTTTCTTTTGTGATATTTTTCAATTAAACAAAGGGATGATTTTTTTAAAGTGTTAGGAAAACCAAAAAATTAAACATAGAATTATCATATCATCTAATAATTCCACCCCTAGGTATATACTCAAAAGAATTCAAAGCTGGGACTCAAATAGATGCTTGTACACTGATGCTTATGGCAGAGCTATTCATAGTAGCCGAAAGGTAGAAATAATCCAAGTGTCCACCTGCAGGGGAATGGATAAACAAAGCAGGAGATGCACTTATAATGGCTAATCATTCTGCATTAACAAGGAGGGGAATTCTGACACATGCCACAGCCTGGGGGGACCTCGAGAACACAATACTTGGGGTGAAATGATATTGGATTTTTTGCCAACATTCCAACACGAGGAACTGTGGCATGTAGATCTAGTTTGGAGGCTTTTCTTGCAAGATTAAAATTATGGGTGCGGTGGCACCCATAAACCCAGAGGCAGGAGTGCAGGTTCGAGGCCAGAGGCAGTGTGCATAATTTAGCAAGGCCCTGTCTCAGGATAAAAATTAAAAAGTGAGCTGGAGGCGCTGCTCAGTGGTAAAGCACTTGCAAAGTATGCGGGAAGCCCTGGGTTCAACACCCAAGTATGGCAAAAAAAAAAAAAAAGGAAGGAAGGAAGGAAGAAAGAAAGAAAGAGGAAGGAAGGAAGGAAGAAAAAGAAAAGTAAATAAAAGAAAGATTAGAAGAATGGACATACTCTGGGTCTACACAGAGACAAAGGACTGCACACCACCTTTTCTATCATCCTTGCCTAAGTCATAGAATTTATTGCAGTGTAGTACCAATGGCGTTGTCTTGTCTTAGTCCCCCTAGTCTATCAGGAATAGCTTTGCAAGTAGACACTCAGATCAATACCCCTCACCCTTGTGCCTGACACACAGAACCAATGCTTGCTGAAAAATAGATACCTTGACGGAATAGTTGCATAATGGAGAAAGCCAATGCCATATTACTCTGTACCCCACCAACATTTACCAATAAAGGGAGGGAAAAAGAATAGATACTTGGAAATTGCCATTGCCTTAAAATGCATAATTGTCTGAAGCTAAGTCAGCTAAAAGAGCCATATTCTGTTTTTAAGTTTTACCTGATATTTATTACTATTTGCAGGTAAAACTATTTAGAAAGGGGTGATTTGTCTGCACCCCACCTATATTTTGAGATTGTGGAGCTATTTCACTATCTGAGATGAGTCATATTCTGCTGATGGAGGTGTGAGGAAGACACACTCTGTATATCACTGATGAGAATGTAAATTGGTTTTCTCCCGAGGATTTTTGGTAATTCCTACCCATGTTTTAAAGCCACACACCCTTAGACCTGGTCATTTCAATCAGGAATTGTCAGGCAAATACCCTAGCGTATAGGCATTGGCACACCAAGTTCTGAACAACAATAGCCATAGTAATAGTGTTTATAGAAGCTGGAAACAATCTAAATACCCACCAGCAGACGACTGAGCAAATAAATGATCCATCTGTACAGGAGAATATCCTGAGGTTTGAAAGGCTCTGTTTGTGCAGATATTGAACAATCTCCATGGTTGGATGAAAAAGGTAAGATGTAGAAACATCTTATGCCCTGTGACACGTGCCTGTAATCCTAGCAACCCAGGAGGCCCAGGCAGGAGGATCTCGAATTCAAGGCCACAGGCAGCCTGCCCAATTTATTAAGACCCAGTCTCAAGATAAAAAAATAAAAAGGCGGCTGGGGATGCAGCTCAGTGGTAGAGCACTTGCCTAGCATGGGTTGTACCCTGGGGCACAACCTCTCAGTACCTCAAAGAGAAGAAGAAAAAAAGAAACAAGCACACACACACACAAAGATGTAGAATGTGTGGCAAATCCACCATGTGTAGACAAACAGAAGTGTGTTCCTCTGCTCACACGTGCAGGCACACGTGCATCTGCCAGTGTGCGCACAGGGCAAGGCTTCTCACCTTGACATCACTGACATTTTCATCAGATAATTCTTTGCTATGGGCAGCTGTCCTGTCTATTGTAAGATCCCTGGCTTCTACCCACTAAATGCCATGGCATCCTCTTCCATTGTGACCAAAAATGTCTCTAGACATTGCCAAATGTCCCTCAGAGTCAAAATCACCCCTAACTGAGAGCTACTGGTGTAGACCAGCTCTGGCCTAGAACTCATGGTGCTCCTGCCTCTGTCTCCCGAGTGCTAGGATTACAGGCATGAGCCACCACACCCAGCTGTCCATCTCTGAAAGAACATACTTCTTGTTGTTGTTGTTAGCTGCCGTTGAGTTGAGTCTGACTCACAGTGACCCTACATAGAGCAGATCGAAACACTTCTCGATTCTGTGCCAGGCACACCATCTTATTTATGTTTAAGTCCATTGTTGCAGACACTGTGTCAAATCGTCATTGAAGTTGTTTCTGGAGATGAAAACTAGGAAGCTATGACCCTAGAGGGAGGGAAACTTCATTTCCACTTGTTTGAACTTGTTTAACCTTTAAACATGAATGCATTAAGACAGTTTCATTTGCCTTTTTGTCTTGTGTCCACATGCCTCCAAACAGAAACCGCCTAGGAAAATATGAAAAATTCAACACATTAGCAAAGAATTCCCTTGTCTTCAATCTATTTATTAAAAGAACTGTATAAACCACATATGATGTGATCTCATCCAATTTACCCCGTTTGCCAGGTAGTAAAACTGAGTCCAGAAAGAGAAAATGTCCGAAAGCTATTCAATTTGGTGACCAGACCACCAATAGCGCCCACATCTGCAGTCCTGTCTCTGCTGTCTCTTGGACACCTAGGAGACTGATATAGAAAGCGGATTTTGACCATGGACTACAAACTCAAGAAGGTCAATTCTGTACCCCAACGCAGAACTCAAGCTGAGAACTCAGCAAACATCCATCTTTGCTCCAAAACGTTTGAAGTCTTGAGATGGCCCTCCCTCCAGCCCAGAACCCTGATGTGGGACCAGTTTTAACTGGAAACTTTGCTTCTAATCTCAACCTTTTGTTCATAATAGGGGTCACTGTCTCTGTGCAGTTTAACTGCTTAAGTTGTTTTGATAACTATCTGTGAATCATAACAATTATTTGTATTGTGCTATGGAAAATGTTCTCTACCTATAATCATATTGTCACAGAAAAGTATGAACAAATTTTACAGAGGAGGAAATAGCTTCAGAGAGGTGTGTTAACTTGCCTTCCAGCACACAGCTAATTAAGTGGTGAAACCAGGCTTGGAAACCAAAATCAACTTCACCTTTGATCTTTAAGATCCTTCTAAAGGGTTGAGGGGCCTGGGATTTAACTCAGTTGGTAGAGCACTACTCTGCAGTCTCTGAGGTCCCAAGTTTGATTCCCAGCACCGCAAAAATGGGAGAAGGACCTGGCAATCCACTCCTAAAACAATCCCGAAACAATCAGCCACTGAAAACCCTATAGGGGTCGCCATGAGTGGAGCATGACTCAATGGCACCTAACAACAACAACAACAAAGGGCTGAGGGTATAGTTCAGTGGTATAGAGCTAGCCTCTCATGTGCAAAGCCCTGAGGTTGATCCTCAACACTAAAAAAAAAAAACAAAAAAAAAAACCCAAGACTTTCTGGAAGTCTTAGCACTCACAAAAAAGAATCCTATTAGAAATAAATAAAAACTTCCCAGTTAAGGAACCAAATTGTGAGCCAGGCTGGCCTTGAACTCAGTTCTACCTTCATGCCTCAGTCTTCTGAGTGCTGGGATTACCTGCGTGCACCACCATACCCCTAACTGAGCTAAGCTAAGGAACTGCTTAGCTCAAACAGGTAAAAATAAAGTTTTCCTCCCTCTAGGGTCATGGTTTCCTAGTTTTCATCTCCAGAAACAACCTCAATTACAATTTGACACAGTGTCTGCAACAATGGACTTAAACATAAATAAGATGGTGTGCCTGGCACAGAATCAGGAAGTGTTTTGCTATACATCGGATCTCTATGAGTCGGACTCGACTCAACAGCCCCTAACAACAACAACAAGAAGTATGTTCTTTCAGAGATGGACAGCTGGGTGTGGTGGCTCATGCCTGTAATCCTAGCACTCGGGAGACAGAGGCAGGAGGACAGTGAGTTCTAGGCCAGAGCTGGTCTACACCAGTAGCTCTCAGTTAGGGGTGGGAGCTAAGCTAACTAAGCAACTAAGGAACCAAGTTATTAATTCACACATACTGCTGAATGAGATAAGACAGTAAACGTTGTAGCATAATAAATGCAGAATAACTGTTAGCCATTATGATGAGTCAGCTTATCTTCAAATACAAAAAATGCATAGTATTTAAAGATGCCTTAAATAGGTCACCTAAGAGTGAAATGTGACATATCTGCTTATATTATTTGGCTTTACAATGCTTTTGTTTTAGTTTCACAATACTAGGGAGCTGAGCCCAGGCTCTCTCAAATGCTAGGCAAGGGCTTTATCACTAAGCTGCACCCCCAGCCATTTTTTTATTTTTTATTTTGAGACAGAGTCTCACTGAGTTATACAGGCTGCCTCTGGACTCAAACTCATGATCCTCCTGCCTCAGCCTCCCAAGTCACTGGGAGGACAGGCACGTGCCACAGCATTGGCATGAAGTCTCTTGAACACTTGTGAACTGGTTTCCAACATTTCAAAATTGAGAAATTCTCACTCATGACTCTGCTATATGGCATCACCTGGCAGCCTAGCCCCTGCCAGCTAGGGCTATGGAGCTGCAGGGCCCTTAGGCAGTTAAGTCTGCTCTGGCTCCCCACAGACTCTTTGCTTGCTCAAAGTAGGGCCTGAGTGTCATTTCTTACTAAGGTTAAGAGAGAAGGCTTCTCAGAGAGTGGCGGCTCATGTCTGTGATCCCAGCATGCGGGAGGCTGAGGCAGGAGGATCGTTAAGTTGCACCCTGTCTTGACTGGGGCCGTTCCCCCGCCCCCATGTTAGGAGAGAAGGAAGCATCGAAAGTCAGCTTCGGTGGTCCACGTGCAGGTTGACCTTCTACGGTAATCCCAGCGCCTATGCTCAGTCCACCTGTGCTTGGTTTCCAGCTGCACCTCACCTGGGTGATCACAGGGTCGGCGGAGTCTGTGCTCCCAAATTCCAGTCCATCCTCAGTCTTTGCTCTCAAGTCGAGTTGTATCAAGCCCACTCTGTAGCCCTTGGTGAAGATGACCATGGAGGATTTGCTGAGGTCGGTGCACATGGGAGGCAGCCATCTCCGGCTTTCTCCGAGGCAGTGTGGGTGGTGAGGATGAGGAGGGATAGGCGGGGTGGGCACCCCGCCAGCTCAGCCAGAGGCAGGAGGGGTGGTTTTCCCACAGCATCGCCCAAGGGCCGTGGTTAAGCAGTGGCCATTATGGTTTGGATGTGACTTATTCCCCAAAAGGCTCATGTGGTGAAGGCTTGGTTTCCAAAGCAACGACCAGAGGTTGGGCGTTTGGAAAGTGCCTAGGTCATCAGGTCACTGACCTAATCAATGGATGGATCGATGAAACCATAGATGAATTCATAGTTGAATGGACTATGGGGAGATGATGAAAACCGTGGAAGGTGGGAGGAAGTTGGTCCCTGGGGACGGGCCTTTGAAGGGCGTGTCTTGTCCCTACACACCCCAATCCCCCTCCCTTCCCTCCTCCTCTCTCTGTCTCTCCGCTTTTCTCTCTTTTTCTCTCTCCTTCTTGGCTGTGGTGAGATATCCAGATTTCCTCCACCATGTCCTTCTGCCATGATGTCTCTGCCTTGCCAGAGGCCTACAAGCAACCACTCCAGCCCACCACAGATGCAACCTCTGAAACCATGGGCCAAAATAAAACTTTCTCCCTTTAAGTTGATTTTCTCAGGGTTTTGTCACTGTGACAGCCCAGGATTAACACCATGGCAGAGCCTGGAATTAACTCTGAACATTCCTGAAGCCCTTAGGCCTCCCTGTTACCTCCTGCCATTCAACTTCTCCTTGAACAGTCCCAGGGACAGAAATGACCCTGCTTTTTGAGTGACTCACAGTCGTGACCAGGACTCACCATTACTTAGGTCTTGAATTTACTGAGGTACCTTCCGCTGCACTCTGAAATAGTTAAGGCACATGAAGAAAGCCAGCCAAATCAACAGAAGCAAACATGGGAGATTTCTAACAAAGACACAAAGATATTCCAGCCAGGTCCAAGTCCAGGAAGGCACGGAAGCCGGAGCAAGAATTGAAAACAGAAAATGGGCAGCCAAGAAGAATCTAGCCAGCAAGCCCTCCTGGTTCCCATCCTGCCTCTCTGCATCAACCTTTCCTCTCCACAGACTTGCTTTCTGCTACTGCTTTTGCCTGCCCCAGATTTACCCATGACAGATCCAAGCATGCAAAGGAATAGTCAGGCAGTCCTCTTGCAAGCTCCATCCTCCCTGGAGAGAGAATCTGAGTGCTCCAGCTTCCAGTGGGCAGCCACCAGCCTTCAACAAAAAGTCAAGGCTGGGAAGAGAAAGAATGGCCTCCAGGGTTGCCTCTCTTAAGACAGTAGACGCTGGTCACACAGGAGAGGGGCAGAAGAACTGTTGTGAGCAGGGCTGATCCCCAAAAGGTAACCCCCCCCTTCACTTCCCCTAAGGATGGCCTGCAGCAATAGAGATAGTCAGGCAGCTCCTTGCGTGTGGAAGACCTGCGGAGCTATCCCAGAGCTCTCTTCCCTGTGTTCGTCTGGTTTCCTGGGAAATCTCCCTAGATCCTTCCCTTGTTCCTCATTAAGACCAGGTTCACAGATGACTTATCAAACTGACTGTCCCACACCCCCATCCCACCCCTGGCCTGTGAAACACTGGCACTGTCCCTTTTACAAATTGAAATTTGTCCCTGTAACTAACCCCCCTTCTCCAAATCTGGGCTGCCAAGCTCATTTAATTGTTTCTTGCTCTACCTTCCTGGGAGCCCACAAGGCAGATTCTGACTCCAGTAATGCAGCCTAAGCTCATGCGCCTGTTGGCAGTCCTGTACATCTGGCTCGAGTTGAACTTGTGGCCAACGAGCAGCCCCAGATCTACTTGCCAGGAACTGCTGTCTGGCCAAGTCTCCTCGCTCCCAGACTTAAATAATTGATGCCAGAGTCCACATCAATGCCTGGTAAATGTCCTCCTGTTTCTTCCGATCCTTCCTATAAGGCTATGGGGACCGGTGAGAATCTTGATCCTCACATAGCAATATTTTATCTCCTAGAAATTTCATCTGAAGGCCTTAATTTGTTGGCACACAATCAAAGCGGTATCCAGAGTAGATCAATCGTGCCACGGAAGACCTCCCGAGTTGTCATGACTCAATTCATTAGCATCAAATATGCTGAAAATGTACTGCTGGTATTTTATGGATCTTTATTCCTGGAACAGGAAAGATGGTTGCCCGGATTCCTCAAATATTTTTGTTTAATTTTTATAAGAACAGAAAAGATCCAGTGTGAGAATTGTTTAAGGCACGGAGGCTATGGGGAAATGGCTGGCAATGGTCTTTAATTTTGATGACTCATGATAACTACTGGGAGGAAGAGCTAACTAGGATTGCTGAGTTTATGCTGCTCATCAGCCCACAGGTGTTGCTATTCCCAATTGACAGGCATGTAACCAAGGTGACACAGCAGTAAGTGGTAAAGCTGGGAGTCGGATTTAGGCTAATGACTCACAGCCAAAATGTTTCATCTCTACACGAGCTTGGGCATGGGCAGTTTTTTTGTTTTTGTTTTTTTTTCTGTAAAGGGCCTGACAGTAAATATTTCAGGTACTGGAGGTCTCTGCCATGGTAGAGTAAAAGCAGCCATGACCAGACATGAATGAACATGGCCTTACTCAAATAAAACTTTATTTATAAAAACAGGCAGGGTGAGAGAGAGCCCTTGGGCTATCATTTGCCAGTCTCTGTGCTAGGATGTTCCTCCTTCCTATCTGCCTGGCAAAATCGTACTGAAATATGCAGCTCTAGCACTACCTCGAGCCAGGTGTGACAGCGCACACTTGTAATGGCAGGTACTTGGCAAACTGAGGCAGGAAGATCACAGTTTCAAGGCAAGCCTGGACCACTTAGCAAGACTGTGTCTCAAAATTTAAAAATCAAAAATGAAGCTAAAACACAGCTGGGGATGGAGCTCCGTGGCAGAGAACTTGCCTAGATGCTCGAGGCCCTGGGTTCAATCCCCTGCAGTAAAAAACAAAGAGAAAGGAGGAGGAAGAGACGGAGGAGGGGGAGGAGGAGCAGCAATAGCAACAAGAGAAGCTCCAGCACTTACTGGCCGTCACAATAATGGGTCACTGTAATGGGCATGGAAACACCTAGCACATAGGGCTACTTACCCATTTTTTTTTTCAGTAAGTAAATTGCTAAGTACCAAAAACATGCGAGACATTGTTTTAGGCTAAGACAAGACCTTGAAGCATAGACCAATACAATTTTGCCTCCCCTCTCCAACTCGAAGATACTTGGCAATAACTGGAGACATTTGGGTTTGTCCAGCTGGAGGATGTGGATGCAGGAGGGGTTGTGCTACTAGCATCTAGTAGGCCAGGGATGCAGCTAAAGACCCTGGATTGTACAGGATGCCCCGAATGTCAATAATGCTGAGGTATAGATTTCCTATCCTACCCTGTTGTAGAAGGCAATAGAAAGAAGATTAGAATAAACAAATAAAAGAGGCAATTGCAAACATTGCTCAATGCTGCAAAGCTATTAAAGCATGGAATGAGACAGACAGGGACTTGGGAAGTCTTAGGGGCAGGGTCTCAGAGAATAGAACGTTTTACTGAATGCTAAGTTATGAAGGGCCTGCAGCCATAGCACTGTGGCATCCAATCCCATCAGATCTTGGAAGCTGAGGAGGGTTGGACCTAGTCAGTACTTGGATGGGAGGCCACCTGAGAACACCAGGTGCTGTAGGTTTCAGAGACTGACCCGGCAACCCACTCCCAAAAAATAATCAGCCATTGAAAACCCTATGAATAGCAGAGAAGCACTGACAACAGTCAATATGAGTTGGACACCACCAACAACAACAAGAAGTTATGAAGGAGCCAGGCAAACCAGCATCTGTGAGAAGAGTACTGAAAGGTCAGGCAAAGGCCCTGAGTCCAGGATAGGCTTGGTTTGTTCAAGAAAGAGAAAGAAGCAGCATGTAGTTTTAATGGCAGGATGAGGTGTGGACAAGGACAATGCCAGGGAGAAGGACCCGCAGGCGTGGGCATGGAGAGTTTCTATTTTGTTTGAGGTCCGATGGGGATCCATGGAAAGGTTTGCAGCAGGGAGCTGATATCATCAGCTGTATATATGAACGCACTACCGTGGCTGCCCTGAGAACAGCAGACAAGAATGGAACATGAATGTTTCTCTCAAGTGAGAGAAGACCATGGCATAGGCCAGGGAGGAGCCCAGAACCTCAGGGAAATTAATTGGGACTTATTTTTGGAGGTAGCACTCTGTCAATTTGAGAATTAGTTTCCTGGCACAGAAAAAAAAGTCATATGTAGGAACAACCAGTGAGCAGGAGCATTTATATACAAAAGAATAGTTTAATCCCTCAGTTAAAAATCAAAATTGAAGGCAGGCACGGTGGCTTATGCCTATCATCCTAGCAGCTCAGAGGGGAAGGCAGGAGGATCATGCATTCGAGGCCAGAGGGAGCTTGGGCCACTTAGACTCTGACTCAAACTGTTGTTGTTGCTGCTGCTGCTGTTGTTATTAGGTGCTATTGAGTCATCTCCCACTCATAGCCACCCTCATAGGGTAGATTGTTTTGAGATTGCCTGGGGAGTGGATTGTCATGTCCTTCTCCAGTTTTTGCAGTGCTGGGGATAGAACCCAGGACCTCAACAACTGCAGAGCAGCACCATACCAACTGAGCTAAACCCGAGCCCCTTACTCAAAATAAAAAATAAAAAATTGGGCTGACGGTGCAGCGCAGTGGCAGAGCACTTGCAAAGTGTGTATGAGGCCCTGGGTTCAACTCCTAAGCACTGCAAAAGGAAAGCAATAAATAAATAAAAACAAAAATGAAAATTGAGTTAAAATCTAATTCAAGAAAGTAATTTACCCAGTTCTCCCCAAGTTGCCCAAAGATGGTGTAGATGGTGAAGAATCAGGGTGAGCTGGTAATTTTAATGTTTGAAAATTCTGCATAAAGAAAACCAAAGGTGAACAATGGAGGGGGGGTGACTAAAAATATGTCAATCATCCAAATTCTTAGAAGGCTCCACGAGATGATTGATGTATAGAAACTCTTCTTTTGGAGGGCATTAGAAGCACAAGGGGCTATTGCAAATAAGAAAAGAATATTCTGGAAAGTGTAGGCATCTACTTAGCAATCTGATGCTGGCGTAAACAATTGATAGCCAGCCCTAACTACCAGGAAAGATCCGAGCTAAACAATGCATTAGCTCTAGGCCGTGTCAGGCCACTGACAAGTAGCTGTTTAAAGGTTTTTAAACACAGGGGATATTGTTTATGGAACATAATCTGGTCACCCAAGCCAAAAGGACACAAACTCTACAGCCACCGTGGAGATTGAAGACGCATTTTAAGGACAAGCTCCACATGAGCCTCTTATCTCGGCCCCTCTTGTAAATGTGCTCAGGGGGATAAGAGCTTTCAGGGGACCATCAGGGGATAAGGCCAATCACTCCTCCGAGAAAGACTTTCAGATTCCCGCGTTCGAACTGGTGTGTAAATTCCACTGAAACTGTGGGATAAGAGGGCAGACTTAGGAGTGACGATGCTGCGTACAGAGCCCAAGAAAATAAGGGGATAATAGTAACAGCAGTATGGGCTGGGGTTTAGCTCAGTTGATATGGGGCTGCTCTGCACTCTCTCAGGCCCTGGGTTCAATCCATAGCACCACAAAAATGGGAGAAGAATGTCGCAGCCCACTCCCAAAACAATCCCAGAACAATCGGCAATTGAAAACAAAG
>VMDO01009993.1:0-74028 GCA_007922755.1 Pedetes capensis | reverse complement strand
CTATTGTCAGTGCTTCTCTGCTGTTCATCGGGTTTTCAATGGCAGATTGATTTTTGGGAGGGGGTTGCCAGGTCCTTCTCCCAAGCCTACAGCTTCTGGTGTTCCCAGGCAGTCTCCCATCCAGGTACTAACCAGGCCCGACCCTGCTTAGCTTCCGAGATCTGACGGGATCGGATGCCACAGGGCTACAGCTGCAGGCGTTAATTCAGTAGACGTTGAAATAATAATACCCTAACCCTATCATTTCTTCTTTACTTATTAGCTGGAATACTTCTAAAAAGAGAAACTTCCTTGATTGTTTGATTTCCCAGTCATTATAGGAAAAGCAAGCATTTGAGTCTTTCTCTTAGTTTGCCAGTTTTCAAAATAATGCATTGATTTACTAGCATTATCCAACCATCACCAGCTAGGTTTGTGGATTGTATGGTATCACTGTGAATTCATGAATTTAAAACTTAATTTGTGTGCTTCATCCCCTATTTTTGTTCATAGACCCCTCGTTTTTGTTTAGGTAGTAATTCAGTCAGTCACAGAGAAGAAATTCTGCCTGGTTTGTGTTGGCCACACCAATTCTTTCTCATTTGGCAATGTCTGAGGCAGGCATGTGACTAGTCCTGGGCCATAGACCTGTGGTATGAGGAGGCCCACTGGGAGGCTTTTGGACATAAGCCCCACCACCCACTCATCCATTCACCCACTCACCCACCCAGCTTTTTTCCCTGTTGTCATATGAAGACTTGTTTGGAGAACTACTCCTGAAGCTTGAAATGGCCCAACAGGTATATGTGACACATATGAACAATTATAAACACTAATACTGAGACCTAGATAGTTGACAGGAAAGATATTCATGATGTTTTGCTTATATAATACAAATCATTAAAATTATACATATATAATTGGACACAAGTGCATATGTTTATACTGAAACCTGCTTAGAAATAAATTCACTTAGACATTAACAGTGGTCATCTCTCAGTGGTGAGATGTTGGCTAATTTCTACTTTCTTATCTATATTTTTCTATAAGGTTTAAATTTTTTATATTCCTATTTATTTCATTTTACTTACAGTAAATTTTTTCCCAAATATATAATCTCATCATTAAAAGTCTTTTTTAAAATAAGACCTCATGCCTAGCATCACACAATTTTCTCTTTGTCATGATCATCAGGCAGGAAATGTTTTGATTCTACAATAACATTTCCTAGTAAACATTTTCCAGAAACATTTAAGCATTTCCTGATCTGAACATTCTTGTGATTTTTTCTTTGTGTAGCTTATTGTTATAATTAACAATACTCTCTAGCCCAATGAAATATAATCATGAGGTAGGAGAAACATTTTTAGAAAACATGTGTTTCATTAGACTCATTTCTGCTCACCAAGAAAATGAAATTGGTACATCTTTCATTTAGTGGTAAAAATGATAAGTAGTCTCTACTTAGCCTACATTTAAGAAGAAATTTCAATTTCTTTGGTCCACTTAATTCTCCCAAGAAATTGAAATAATAATAATAATTATTTATTTATTTTAGTCTGCATCTATGTAGCCCATGCTGGTTTGGATCTTACTATGTAGCCTAGACTGTCCTCAAACTTATATTCCTCCTGCCTCAGCCTCCCAAGTGCTGGGATTACAGGTGTGTGCTATGTCTGACTCAAGAATACACACACACACACACACACACACACACGCTAGGCCTCCAGAGAAGAATTGAAAAGTGTCCTTTTTTTCTATAGTTACTGACCCTTTACATGGCTGGTCCTGCCAGGCCATCACATAAAGATTCAAGGCCAGACTGATATTCAAGGCCACTGGATATCACAGTGGTTGCTATGGCAAATTCAGTGTAGGATATAATGTTGCTCTCCTAGACTTGGTAATCTAAAGGTGGAAATGCCAGGAAGATACGTGGAGACCAGAGGCTGGAGCTGAGCCTGGAAAGGGCATTTCTAGAGGGCACTGATGAATTTATTTACACAGGGAGCAGATACAGTCTGGAGGACGATGTGAGGGGAAGAAACAGATATAGGAAGGAAAGGATAAAGTAAAGATTAAATAGATACTTACATTATATAGTCTCTGTGGGCAATTCTCTCTTGTTCTCTCTAGGCATTAAGGGAGTCTTCAGAAAGAATGGCAGCAAGATTCTTTCGACTCTCAGGTCAGAGCTCTAAAGGAAGAACTCTTGGTACTTGGCAGCCAATATGGATATGGTGAAACTCTGAGCCAGGTCATCTGCAAGTCCAGTGTTTTGGTTGGATAGATCCACCCATTCACCTGATTGCAGTAGGAATCACTTCCTCCTACACAGATATGGCCTTGACCCCAGTACCAAAACAGTAGGCAGTTGATCCCAGGGCCACATTATACCCTTGATATTCCTTCCTTGTGCTACACTCAGGGTCTTCAGTGAGCTGGTGTTCCTTACACCTTCACCTTGGAGTATTCTTATAACTACTGGAATGGGCCTTGCCATTTGCAGCCTTCCTACAAAACTTGCTCTTCACCCAAATTGTGTTTTAGGGGATAGACTGTCCTGAAGTCCAGTCACAAGTAAGACAAGGTCTCCTGAAGGCTTCTGTGGAACAGCAGGAGCTCAAGCCTGACCTTGCCACTCTCCCATGAGCCAATGTGGGTCTGGAGAAGATACTGCAGAGAATCTGTAACCTGGAAGAAAGCCTGGGCCTATCTCCCCGCCAATCCATTCAAGACTAAGGCTTAAGAATGCCATCCCACCTAATGAAATTACAAGTTATGGGTCAGTTAGAAAATTTAAGAGCCCCACTTAGAAGAAACTTTGTTGAGACTCTATTTTTTTAACCTTTCTAGTCAACATAATTTTCGTTAACATGCATGTACAATTTGCTATAAGATTTACAAATTTGCCTACTTTTTGGTGCAGTTTTATCTTATTGTCCTAAATTTAAGGTTACTTTTGTATCTAATACATGCAAGAACCTATAAAAACTAGTCAAAGTTAAACTTTATTTCTAGCTATTGCCTTTTGAAATCATCATTTAGATTTATAATTGATATAATTTGCTACCAAGTAACAAATACTGTGTAGGAGATTGAACCAAGGGCCTCATGCTTACTAAACAAGCACTGTTGAAACTCTATTATTTAGTGGTAGCATCTATTCAATCCTCTTTCCTGAGATTCCTATCTGTTGTGCTAGTTCTTTGCTATGGTTTGGTGCCTCAGACCCATGTCACTAGAGAAACCTTGGTAGCCGATGCCTTGTCTCATTTTTCAAGCCTGAGTATAATGTTTCTATAGCTCAACAGTATAATCTAAACTGATAGTCTCTTATATATCATAGTGGAATAAGAAACAAAATGGAAATTTTAACTCTCTTTGTACATTGAAATAATTACGCATGTGGTAGGTTTGAGGTAAACCCAGCTTCAGAGTTTCCAAAATTAAAATTGGGAGAGAGGTCTGTGGAAAATTCCTGGCCCTGTCTCCTGGAGCTTCCGAGCTGGGGTGTGGTCTGTGGCCTGAATCTTGTCCTAACATCCCCACCTAAATGAGTATTGATCTTATTCCAGGGAATTTCTAGAGTAGTATCTAGAAGGAAAAACTGAAGAATGAGACTAGGCAAATTAAGAATCAATTACCAGTTAGTGGTTTACCAAGGGCTGCCAAACAGGCAGGACCTTTGTCATCAAGAAACCACGAAATGACTAAATGCTATCTGACTTTGTGGCTGTGGTCCATGCTCTCTACTTACTCCTAGCCTTAGCCTATTTCTAATTCCAGTCCTTTCCACTGGATCTGACAAGGCTTTCTTTTGGACTTCTGTTTGATTAGGATCTAACAGTAGCTCTTCTTTTGCACACCTGGGCTCACTATCCTAGAATTCTCTTTCTCTATAACTCAGCATTTCTGACCCAAGTCTTCTTCTCCTGATTTGTGTCTATGACCCAGCTTCTGTCATCTACTTAATTTCAAGCCCTACTTTAACCATTCTTGGTTCCCATAGGCTCATATTCTCCTTCCTTTTCCTACTCCAGTGAGGCCACTTGAACTAGCTCATGCTCAGATAATGTCTCCCACATCTGCCTAAAAACATGGAGGAATTCCTGTCCTAAAGACACAATACTCAAAAAGTCTGCCTTTCTCTCTCTCCTCTTTAGTGTTTGGAACTAGAAGATGATTATTCTGATATCAAGTATTCTTTCTAGTCTTCAGCAAAGGATATAAGTCTTTGCATACCTTTGACTACATGTGTTGTGGGATACAGAATTTTCTATTTTTCTATAACATCTACTGAACACTTTGACACTGATTGAATTATATAAATTTTCCAGTTCTGGGGTAATGATTTAATCTTAGTTTTAAAATGGAAAATAACATAATATGGTAGTCTGTATTGAGAAAACATTTTTTTTTTCTTACCCAATGTGTTAGTTAGTTTTTGTCATTGTAACAAATATCTGAGAGAACAACTTAGAGGAAAGATTTTTTTTTTTTTTTTTTTTTGCTTATGGTCTCCAAGATTTCAGTCGAAAGTTGGATAGATCCATTGCTTTGGGCTTGAGGAGGCAAGGCAGAATATCATGGCACTAGAGGTTGCTCAAAGGCTGGGTTTTAGCTCAGTTGGAAGAGCACCACTCTGCAGTCTCTGCTGTCCCGGGTTCAATTCCCAACACCACAAAAATGGGAGAAGGATGTGGCAATCCACTCCTGAGGCAGTCCCGAAATAATTAGCCATTAAAAACCCTACGAGGGTTGCTATGAGTCAGATACAACTTGACAGCACCTAACAACAACAACGAGAGGCTGCTCAATTTACAGCATCCAGGAAGCAGATAGAGAGACTAGAGGGGAACTAGGCATGGTGGCACATGCCTGTACAGGAGGTTGAGGCAGTAGGACTGACTGAATTCAAAGCCAGCCTGATCTACACAGTAAGTTCCAGGACAGCCTGGGCTGTCCAGCGAGATCCTGTCTCACAAACAACAGCAGCAGCAGCAGCAACAACAACAACAACAACAACAACAACAACAACAAAAAAGGAGGTGGAGAGAAAATGGGGAGGATAGGGGCTAGGGACACACCATACCTTTCTAGGGCATGCCTCCAATAACTATGATGTTTAACCTTGATTGTCAACCTGATTGGATTGAGAGGCACCTAGGAGATTAATAAAGTACACTTCTGGGTCTGTGAAAGGTTTTCAGAGAGGATTAACTAGGAAAAGATCTGCCTGAATGTGGGTGGCACTATCCCATAGGCTGGGGGCCCAGATGGAATAAGGAAAGAAAAAGGAGGAAGTGCACTCACACAGGCATTCTGTCCTTCTGCTTCCTGGCTACAGTGCATGTGGTGTGGTGAGCTGCTCTTCTCTGCCACACCCTCCCATCCATGATGGACTGAAATCTCTTAAAGTATGAGCCAAAATAAATCTTTCCTCTCTTAAGTTGTTTTGTCAGGTATTTTTGTCACAGAGATGAGAAAAGCAGTCTAACTTTGTGACCTACTTCATGTAGGCAAGACTATGTCCCACCTTCTAAATTTTCCATCACTTCCCAAAACAGTGCCAGCAGCTGGGGACCAAGCCTTCAACACATGGGCTAGGGGCATGAGGAAACATTTCTTATTCAAACTCTAACACCCAGCACATTTGGTCACAACATCCTAACATCTCACTTCCATCAGGGGAATCTTTCCCACTCTATATAGTATGCGGGCTGAGATTTAGCTCAGTTGGTAGAGTGCCTCTCTGCAGTCTCTGAGGTCCCGAGTTTGATTCCCAGCACCCCAAAAATGGGAGAAGGACATGGCAATCCGCTCCCAAGGCAATCCCAAAACAATCATCCATGAAAACCCTATAAGGGTCGCTATGAATCGGACACAACTCGATGGCACCTAACAACAACAACTATATAGTACGAATAGGGCTTCATTATAACCTGAATTGCATCCCCAACAAGTTAGCATGTTGAAAACCTTTATTTATTTATTTATTCATTTAGGCAGTACTTGGGGATTGAATCCAGAGCCTTGCACATACTTTGAAAGTGCTCTAACACTGGCCGGGCACTGTGGTGCACACCTGTAATCCTAGCAACTCGGGAGGCAGAGGCAGAAGGATTGCAAATTCGAGACCAGAGGCAGTCTGCGTAATTTAGTGAGACCCTGTCTCAAAAAGTAAAAAAATGGGCTTGGGGTGCAGCTCAGTGGTACAGCACTTGCAAAGCATGCAGGCGTGAGGCCCTGGGTTCAACTCCCCGTACCACCAAAAGAAGAAGAAGAAGAAGAGGAAGAAGAAGAAGAAGAAGGAGGAGGAGGAGGAGGAGGAGGAGGGGAGGAGGAGGAAGAAGAAGAGGACGAGGAAGAAGAAGAAGAGGAGGAGGAGGAGGAAGAGGAAGAGGAAGAGGAGTTAAAAAAAAGAAAGTGCTCTAACACTGGGCTGCACCCCTAGCCCATTTTTTAATTTTTTATTTTGAGCCAGGGTCTCACTAAGTTATACAAGCTGCCTCTGGCCTCAAACTCAGGGATCCTTTTGCCTTTGCCTCCTGCGTGTGCCACTGTACCTGCCCATCAGGTGTTGGAAACTTAACCCCCAATGCAATAGTCTTGGGAAGTGGGGCCGTTGGGCAAATGTTGAATGGATTAGTGCCATTATAAAAGAGCTTGATGGTGGGAGTTTGGGCCCTTTTGCCCTCTACTTTCTGCCATGAGGATGCAGCAGGAAGGCATGCACTAGATACCTGATGTCAGTGCCTTTATTTTGGACTTTCAGCCTCTAAAACTGTGAGACATAAACTTCTTTATAAATTACCTAGATTTAGGTGTTTTGTTAACAGGAGCAAAAATGGACCAGAACATACTGTTAATCATGCTTGCCTAGCACTTTCTGGCTATAAGATGTTCATAAGACCCCAGACTGGGCTACTCATGATTAAATTGTATATTGGTATACGGATTAGTTTTAGAATAGGTAGAAGATGCAGCAGGGATAGAATCTCCCTCTGGATTGATACAAAATGTGAGGAGGGTTGCTTTTCTGGCTTTTCTGTTGCAATTGCGAAGGTGGGAGAATATGAATCTGGGGTTGCCTGCCTTAGCTGCATGGACAAAGCCTATCTTCAGGGGAATGGAAAAGACTGAGACCAACAGACAGAGGAAAGCAGGGGCAGATAGAGAAAGAAAGACAGAGATTGACAGGAAGGAATAAAGAGGAGAGAGAGGAAAAAAAAACCCGTTTTGTTTTGTTTTGTTTTGTTTTGTTTTGTTTTGTTTGTGGTACTGGGGGTTGAACCCAGGGCCTCGCACTTGCATGCTCTGCAAGTGCTGGACCACTGAGCTGCACCTCAGCCCATTTTCTTACTTTTTGAGACAGGGTCTCGCTAAATTAAACAGACTGCCTCTGGTCTTGAACTTGCGATCGTCCTGCCTCCGCCTCCCAAGCCACTGGGATTACAGGGGTGTGCCACCGCGCCTGGCTCCTGTATTGTTTTTTATGCCTACATCTAAATTTGTCCCTGGACTGCCCTGTTTACTTTCCTTTTTGCTTCTTTACGATGTTCTAGGGTTTCTGAACTTGCAAATGGTGGAATCCAAATTGTCTCCTCCTTCCCTTTAATTCCATCAAGAATCTCTTCATACAAACTCTTAGTGAACAGTGTAAAATTTACTTACTATTTTGTAGATCAAAAAAAAGAAAGGATTAACAAAGTTTATCCAGAGCATACCACCTGTTTACCTTGCTTACTTGTTACCTTGCTTACGGTGGATAGTTTATTTTCTAATCCTTCTGCCTCATACCCTCCAGCCCCTTTGGTTCTTTCTAACATGTGAAGTAATTTAGATATAATTTTTTTAGTATTTGAACATTTCCTTGAGGTTCTGATTTTTATTCCAAGCATTTTTTCCTTAAAACTAAAGCCAATGTATTAATTTTCCTTTAAGTCTTATATGGTCCCAAGTTTGTAATCCTTAACCTTTTGGTAAATCCCTAACTTTCTGGAAAAGTGTAAGGGAGCATTTGATTCACACCACATGCATGTCCAAAACAAGTCATGCACTAATTACTGCCATGAGAGAAATCAACCATTTATAAATGAAGGCAAAGAGACCAGAGACAAAGCTGTTTGGATCATCCCTCACACGAAGCCTTGATCAAATTACCAAGTCAGCTGCATGGAAGGAAGATATGGAACAGAATATCCAAGGAAAGTTGCATGGAAGTATCCAGCATGAGTCTTTTTACTGTACAGTGGCTCTGCATAAGAGTAAACATGACCCAGTCATTGTTCTGGAATTAAGCTGGTATTCCCTCATTTGGCATGGGAGAAAAGGAAGGAAAGAAGATTCTATGGCAGGAGATTTTGGTTATCCCCATAATGTCAGTTCTTCTTTTCTTCTCAGTATAAGAAGCCCCATAATTTTGCTGTGCACTGCCACCTAGAATAAAGTTAGTATTTTCCAGCTTCCCTTGAAGCTAGGTGTGGTGTAGGAACAAGATCTGGACAATGATATAAGCATAAAGTGATGTATGCAACTTCCTGAAGGTATCCTTAGAAACAGAGATGTGTTCTCACATACTTTTAGTCTTCCTTGGCTAAAATGTGGATGTGGTGGCCAGACCTAGGTAGCCTTTTGGATGATAAAATGGAAACCAAACATCAATGATGATAGAAGCACAACTTAGAAAGAGCCAGATCTCCAGTGATTACAGAGTTTCCTTTGTTTTCTTTACACCATTGCTCTTATGAGTTCTGTGCATATTGCAGCTGAAGCTATTTTAACTGATATGAGTGGAGATGCCATCTACTATATTGACGTGAAAATCCAGAAAGCTTCACATTCTGTACTAAGAAGTTTTGGGGTTTTTGTTTGTTTGTTTGTTTGTTTGTTTTTTGTATATATGATGGAAAAAATAGTGATCTTTTTAGATATAAAGAAAAATTATAGAGAAATCACATTCATTCCTCTTGCACTTTTCCTTTAAATCACTAAGAACTAGAGTGCAGTTTTTAAAATTTCATGCAGAGATCACTAACCATATGAGAAAAGAAAAGAAAGGGAGCGATGGAAGTGAATTTGCCAATCTTAATCTTTGCCTAAAACAAGTTTAGTATGCTATACATATGCTATATGCTTTGCTATACAAAGCATATATGTATACATATATACATATATATATATCATATATATGTGTATATATATATATATATGATATGCTATACAAAGGAATTCCTGAGAAATAAGTGGAGAATGTTACAATAATTTTTTTCAATTAATAGCTTTTTTCCTACTCTGGAATTTTGTTGATTTTTTTGTGCAAAATTATTTACTTTGTATCATGGTCTTTTCATTGTATTAATAGCCAGTGATGGATTATGTGTTGTTGTTGTTGTTAGGTGCCGTCAAGTCGGTATCCGACTCATAGCGACCCTCTGTACAACAGGGGAACACTATTGTCAGTGCTTCTTTGCTGTTCATAGGGTTTTCAATGGCAGATTGATTTTTTGGGAGGGGGTTGCCAGGTCCTTCTCCCAAGCCTACAGCTTCTGGTGTTCCCAGGCGGTCTCCCATCCAAGTACTAACCGGGCCCGACCCTGCTTAGCTTCCGAGATCTGACGGGATCAGATGCCACAGGGCTACAGCTGCAGGTGATGGATTATATAGTAAGTAAGAAATAAATTAAAAGTAATGAATGACAGTGGCAAAGTGGAAATTTATAATTTTGGGTTGTCTATGTCCCGATCACCCTATGAATAGCAGAGAAGCACTGACAGTGCGAGGCATAGCACAGTGTTGGGGAGTGGTTTTTTTCCTTCTGTTGTACGTAGGGTCACTATGAGTCAGACCCAACTTGACAACACTTAACAACAACAATGTCCTGATCACTGCTCTTGATATGAGCTATAAATTAAGATGCTAAAAGAAAGATCAGCTGGAGACTCTCTCATAGTCCCTTTTCTTATACTGATTACTGCCAAGGAATAGACCCAGAACCTCAGCTCTCCAAAAAGGACTTCTTACTCCAGAACACGTGAGTTCTAAGTAGGAACAAAAAGACAGAAACATTAGTTGGAGTTCATTGATATCTTCTCATGGCAATGCTCAAGTGAGAATGTTCTTTTTAATCCTATATATGTACGTGTATATTATAAAAGCATATGATTCTTGTGATAGTTAACTTTATGTGTTAGCTTGACTAGGCTAAGAGGTACCTAAAGAGTAAAACATTATTTCTGGGTATGTTTGTGAGGGTTTTCCTGGAAGGGATTAATATATGAATCAGTGGACTAAGTAAAGAAGATCTTTCCTCACCAATAGAGTGGACAACATCCAATTCATTGAGGACTTGTATTGAACAAAAAGGTGGAAGAATGGTGAATATGCTTTCTCTGTTTGAGCTAGAACATCTGTCTTCTCTTGCCCTTGGACATCAGTGCTCCTGGTTCTTGTGCCTTCAACCTAGACTGGGACTTACACAATCAGTTTCCCTAGCTCTCAGGCTCTTAGGCTTAGACAAAAACTACACCATTGGCTTTCTTGGGCCTCCAGTTTGCAGATGGCAGATCGTGGGACTTGTCAGCCTTATAACTGAAAGAGCAATCCTTCATAATAAATCTCTATCCATTTTCCTGTCTGTCTATCTATCTATCATCTATCTATCTATCTGTCCATCCATCCATCCTATTGGTTCTCTTTCTCTGGAGAACTCCCCCCCCCCAAAAAAAAATAAATAAATTAGTGTCTGATTAAAACATATATTTGAAACTAAAATTTTTCTTCTAAGTATCACTATTTATATCTCATAAGTTGTACAATGCCAAATTTGTATACTGTCATTGAGGTTTAAAAACATCTCAAATTTATGTTTTTTTCCTGTTTGGGGTACTTTTGGATTTCAGTTGCTAGTGCCATTTCATTAGTCCATATAGTCTGTATACTATTGATATTTTATACTTTAAAGACTTCCTTTGTGGCCTAGCAGACTGTCTAGTTTTTATAAATTCCCCATGTGTGCTCAGAACTAATTGTTGGGAAAATTTCCTTATTTATCTTTATATTAAACCCTTGAATATTATGGTTCACATTTTCTATCCTGCCTAATTTGTTTCTGCTTTCCATCTTCTGCCTGTCTTCTCTTTCACCCGCTCTAATGATATTTAGCAATTTTTCCATTTCCTTTTTCTTTCATAGGCATTTAAGGCTATATTGTACATTTCATAGGGGTTCAAGATGATCTCCCAATTGTTTCTGTCATTAAGCAATAATCCTCATCCTCTTTATTACTAAAACGAAAGTTTTTTTAAGTTTCTTTGGTCAGATATTGTTAAAACTATCCTACCTTCATTTTGTATAGCACTCATTTATGCTAGCTAGCTCTCTTTTCCTTTGTGTCATGTTCAGCCTTTCTGGGTCTTGATGATTTGAGCGTATTTCTTAGAAAAAGCATAGAATTAGATTTTAAACATTTTCTCAGTGAACCCCAGTTTTTAATAAGCTATTTTACCCATTTACATTTATGGTAATTATTGAAGTATTTAGTTTTACTTCTGCAGTCTTATTTTGTGTTTTGTATCTACCATTCTTTGTTTTCATTTTTTTCTATTACCACTTCAAGACCAATCTGGGCTGCAACTCTCAATCCTGATTATAGGTATGTGCCACTACATCTGGCTCAACATTTAACTTTAATCCTTTTACTGATTGCCTTAAATTTTTAACATGTACAGTTGACCTACCAATCTTAAATTGTGATATTCTGTTATGCTGAACTCTTAAGTATTCAGGCCTTTCTAGACTTTTTCTTGGATCTGCTCTTGTCTTTAACAAATAAGATGTGGCTGAAGTGGCACTATGTTAGATCTAAATATGAGGTTTTAAAAAGCCTTCTGTCTTCTCCTTTTGCACGCCTGGGAATCCTGAGTTTACATGTAAGAAGTCTAGCTATACTGTTGGAGAGCCACATGGAGAGACCATATGGAAAGTCCATGTGGAGAGGGAAACACAGAGAAGCCTTGAGAATACATGGAAAAAGGATGAGATATTGAGCTGACAGTGAGACTTGAGGTCCTGACATATGACACTATTTGAGTGTGCCAGCCAGCATCCAGTTGCATGAATCATCCTAATATAGGTATTAGATAAGTCAATGAAAAAAACACTTCTGCACAGAATCATGAACAAATATAATGATTTGTTGTAAGCCTCTGATAGTTTGGAGCTATTGCTGTATGACAATAGGTAACTGAAATGATAATGAAATCTTGGTCCTCACACTGAATTGCATACCATTGTTAGTTTTAATTTCAATGTCCTCCTTGCTTGCCACACTGTAATCTTTCTGTGATCCTATATTCCTTTTAAATATTGCAAAATTAGTCAAATCATTCTTAAAGTTAATAAGTAATTGGGCATACCAACATGCTATCCAGTTTCTTTGCTTGATCAATTTCCTCATGCATTCTTATATTCATTTTGGTCCAATTTCCTTTTTGCTTAATCAATCACTTGGTAACAACTGAGTGATACCAAGTGATAAGCTTAATTGTTACTAGTTTAAAAAGATCTTCATTTTGTCCTTACCTTTAAATGATTCTTTAACTTGATACAAAATTTTAGATTGACATTTATTTACTCTTAGCCATTTGAAGAAATATACTAATACCATCTGATTTCTGTTGTTGCTGTTGAGTCATGTTCTGTAAATCTAAAGTTAATTTCTTCATAATATGTATTTTCTTTCAAGTTGCTTTAAATTTTTGTCATTACTCTTATTATACAGATTCACTTTGACATATCTAAAAAAATTTATCTTTTTTTGTTTCCATTGTTTCTTTATTTGAGACAAGTTCTTGCTCTGTATCCCAGGCTGGTCTCGAATTTGCTTTGTAGCCTACACTGGCATCAAACGCATGATCCTCCTGCCTCCTAACTATCTTTTTAATACACAGTAGCCATATTTTGGGCTGGGGTTTGGCTCAGTTGGTAGAGCGGTATTCCGCACTCTCTGAGGACCTGGGTTTGATCCTCAGCACAGGAAAAAACAGAAGAAGATGTGGCAGTCCACTCCCAAAGCAATCCCAAAACAAAGAAAACCCAATTGAAATAAAAAAGTAAAAGACATAAATTGCAAAAAGCAAAAATATAATAGGAGATAGCACTATAAATATTGCAGCTATTAAAAAGTTAACAAAAGAATACTGTGAACAACTTTATACATTTGACAACTAAAAGAAATAGAATTTCTTGAAAACCACAAACTACCACTCTCAATCAAGATGAAATAGATAATCTGAATAGTTATGAGCATGAGAAAAATTGAATTCATAATTTAAAAGCTCACTAAAAATACATTTTTAGCCACAGAAAAATTCAACCAAACATTTAAGGAAAAATTAATATCAGTTTTATGTAATCTCATCCAGAAATAAAAGAGGAAGAAATATATCCTACCTCATTTTATGAACCCCATATTACCCTGAGACTAAAACATAAAAAATTAAAAAGAAAAGGAATGAAAGAGATATCTACAGACCAATATGTCTTACAAATTTAGATGCTAATTCTTAGCAAGATATTAGCGAACTGAATCCAATAATGTACTAAAGAATTATATGCTATACAGTAAGTAAAAGAATTCTAAAACCAATGGGGGGTTACTCTAAGAATGTAAGGTGAATGTTAAAAATTAATCAATGGGCCATTGTGGTGATGCATACCTGTAGCCTCAGCTACTCGGAAGGCTGAGGCCGAAGGATCACTTGAATGTAGAAGTTCAAGACTAGCCTGGGCAACATAGAGAGACTCTGTCCAAAGAAATAAATTAGCATGAAATAAAATTAAATTAACTAATAAAAGAAAATTTGTGATAGCAACTTAAAGTAAAAATAATATGATTATATCAATTCACACTGAAAAACCATTTGACAAGATCTAGCACAACTGTAATTGAATGGAGGAAATTTAGCCTTTTCAACAATGGTTCTAAAGTTATGACATCCCATGGACAAAAAACAAAACCAAAAATAAACAAAAAACTCAACAAAAGTCCAATACATTCTGTAAAAATAAACTCAAGATGGGCTTAGATGTAAAACATAAAACTATAAATCTTAAAAAGAAAAAAAAAAAACAGGAGAAATTTTTTGGGTTCTAGGACCAGACAAAAGGTTTGACACCAAAAGCAAGATCCATAAAAGGAAAAATAGATAAATCAGAACACATCAAAATAAAAAACATTTACAATATGAAAGTCTATATGCAGAGGATAAAAAGATAAACAGACTAGTAGAAAATATTTATAAATCCATCTGTTCACAGAGAAACTGGCTTTTAGGAACTATAAGGAATCCTCAAAGTTTGACATTAAAAAATGCTAAACAATCCAATTAGAAAATGGGCAAATGCCATGAAGAAACACTTCATTGAAGAGTTCATGCAGTTGGCAAGTAAGCATACGAAAAGAGGTTCAATAGGTGTTGTTGCCATTGGGGAAACACAAATGAAGATTATGATGAGATATCACTGCACATTCATCAGGCTGGAAAAAAAAAGTGGCAACTCTAGAAGCTGGTAAGCATGGAAAAACTGGATCACTACCACTTTGTTGGTGGGAAGGTAAAATGATATAGCCAGTCTTATGAGGCTAATATGTAATTACTATATGACCTAGGAATTATGCTCTTAAAATGAAAACCTGTAGGTAAATATTTGTAGAATCTTTCTGTAATGGTTAAAAATGGGAAACAGCCCTAATGTCTTTCAACAGATGAATGATTAAACACTGTGGTATATACATTCCATAGACCACTACTTAAAAAATAAAAGGAACTAACTATTGCTACACCCATGTGTTTGTCAGCTTATCCTGCTGTGGGCACTTGCATGTTGCTATGATGCTGAAAGCTTTGCCACTATTTCTGATACTGGCAGAGCCACCCATGATGGTCAGGTTTCAGCTGAGCTTCCACACTAAGATAGACTAGGGAGCAGGACCTGGTAGTCCACTCTTGAAACAATTAGCCATTGAGAACCCAAGGGTAGCAGAGAAGCACTGTCAAATATAGTGCAGAAAAATGAAACCCCCAGGCTGGAAGGTATTCAAGAAATGACTGGGGAGGAGTTGCCTCCTCAAAGTAGAGTCTATCTTAATGATGAGACTGGAGTAAAGCCCGTGGGGACCTCCTTTTGCTGAGGTCGCCCTACTCAAAATGAGAAAAAAACATAGTGGCTGAAACAATGAGGTCAAACATAAAATGGTCATGTACATGGCACAGTGTTGGGTAATTTTCATCTTGTTGCACATAAAGTCACTATGAGTGGGATCCAACTAAAAACAACAACAGCAATTAATACAAACAATAACTTGAATGAATTTTTAGGGACTTAACCTGAGTGAAAAAAGCCAGTCTTAAAAGACTGTATGACTCCATGTATGTAATATTTTAAGGGATAGATTTTTAGAAATGTAGAATGGATTAGTAGTTGCTAGGGGTTAAAGATGGGGAAGGGGAAAGATGGGTATTAGTATAAAAGAACAACAAGAGGGATCTTTGTGGTGATGGAATGTTCTATATATTGACTATGATGATGGCATGAATATATATATATATATATATATATATATATATACACACACATATATATATTAGGATTATGTAGAATTAAATGTACACAAAAATAATTTACATGTTGAACAATGGAAATATGAATAAGATGGGTGGATTGTATAAGTGTCAGTATCCTGGTTGTGATATTATACTACAGTTTTGCAAAATGTGGGAAACTGATAAAATATCCTCTATATTATTATTTCTTTTTTTCTCTTATTTTTATAAGCACATATGAATCTACATTATCACAATAGAAATTTCAGCTATAATACTTTACTAGCTGGGCATGGTGGCATATGCCCATAATCCCAGCACTTGGGAGGCAAAGACAGGAGGATCACCTCGGGTTCAAGTACAGCCTGGTTTACAAATTAAGTTTCAGGCCAGCCAGGACTGCATGGTGAAACATTGTCTCAGAAAAAAAGAAAATAAAAAAGCTTTATTAAGTAATCTGTATGCCTTTAATTTTTCTCCCTACATTCTATTTTATATCTTTTACCTGATTTCTCGCACACAATGACAAGATAAATTTACTCTGTGGGGTACTTCTGAAGGAGGACAGAAATTAATAAGCAGGGTAAATGTGCTCCCAACTCATGAACAGTAAATGGACCATTCTTCATTCTGGAGTTACGTCGAGGGAGTCAGCCCATATTAAGAATCATCTTCTTTAATTAAAAGAGTAGAGTTGCACAGGAGACACTTGCCTTAGATGTGGTCAGGCAGTACTTTTTTGATAATGACGTGGTTAAGATGTGTTCTTAGAATTCATGTTGTGCATGGCATCACAGAATTGAATGAACATTACTCTTCAAGTCTATCTGCTCTATCTTTCTAGCTCTGCAAAATTGTTCTCTATGCTGCACTCGTAATAAATGATGATTGCTATTATTAATACTAATAGCCCCAACAACATTATACAGTATAATGGCTTTACTGATTATACTGAGAAATTTGATAGGTATTATTTTCCTGAGCTCATCCTGAAATTTCTTCTTGCTAAATGTTATCCTGTTATTTCTATTTAGTTGTCCCTTGAAATATCCTGCCTGTTATTTTCCTTGTAATTACAAGCTCTCTGGGTGAAGCTCTTTCATTTTGGTTTCCTCTTCACGGCCTGGAGCATAGTGGCACTCCATAAATGCTATTCCACTTTTGATGTTAACATCTTCAAATGCAGACAGGTGGCTTCACAAGGTAGGAGAGCAATTGCATTAACCAGGACTAATTTGATAATTTTCTTCAAGTGTGTTATAGTTGATTCTTCTCCAAGCACATTTTTGAGAAGATTAATGCTGAGAACCTTGGTTTATTCCTTCCAGATTTTGAAAACCCAACCCAAAAGAGTCTCTTTTTTTCTTTTCTTTTTGCAATTCCATTGTTTATAGATGTATTTATTTATTGTAGTTTTGGGACTGAACCCATGGTGCTCCACTCCTGAACTGATCTCCCATCCCCTCCTTTATTTTGAGACAGGGTCTCCCTAAAGTTGCACAAGGTACTTCTGGCCTCATACTCACGATCCTTCTGCCTCTGATTCTTGAGTTGCTGGAATTACAGGTATGTGCCATGGCACATGGCAGGAAGATTTAATTTAAAAAATAGTGGAGTGTGGTGGTACACATCGGTAATCCCAGCACTTGGGAGGCTGAGGCAGGAGGGTTGACATGATTTAGAGGTGGGCCTTGTCTACATAGTGAGTTCCAGGCCAGCATGGGCTACATAGCAAGAACCTGTTTCAAAATAAGTAAGTAAGTAAGTAAGTAGAGTAAAATCATGATAAGATTGACATTTGCCAATTAAACATTGATGGTACTATTTTCAAGTTTATTGTTATTTTGTCATATAGATGTATAACCAGATGTTCATCTAAATCCATGGATTTACAAACTCTTAAGCAGGAGAATGAAGTACAAATAAAAGGTTAACTAAGCAGCAATTGAACCTATCTAGTTTTTGGAAAGGGAGGTAAGTGACTTAGAGAAAAAAAAAAAAAAAAACAACCCTAAGTTACAATAACATTTATCTAAATCAAAATAATGTAACAACTTAAATAAACTAGATGTTGCCTGAAAGGGTGATATTTTCTACAGGGACTGCCAGACAGTGACATCTGTGAAGGCATCTAGCAAGTGTTCATTGAAATGGACTCACAGTCCAGAAGTACACACAAATCTGCTGTTGAAAGCAGCAGATACATCATGGTGATACCTCAGAAAGAAATCTACTGCAAACTGTTTATGTTGACCAGCATCTTCCTGCTACATATCATCTGCATAGAAAAGGCAGTCCACACTGATGTGAGAGATTTAGTAACTTATCGATTTGAGGGCTGGAACCATATGCTCTTTCTCCAGGTCTCTGTACTACAAACCTCTTTCTAAGAGATGCATGTAATATCTAGCACTGAAACTATAAGAAAGATATAATTTAAGTAACAAATATGTTTATTGTCCAAGGTCCAAAAAATATAAATCAGTGGTCTAATGGAAAAACATTTGAACAAGTACTCCCCCATGACCCAGCTAACTGCTAACTTTAGGTGAATCACTAAACAAACCTGGCTACCACTTCCTTATTGAAAAATGAAAGGAATGGTCTAGTAACCCCCAAAGTCCCCGACTGTTATAATAGCCTCCAGTTCTACAGAAGACCAAGAGGAAATTTTGTTGCTGTTGTTAATGGGTTGTTTTGATTTTTGTTTTGAGACAGAATCTAGCTGTGTAGCTCAGGCAGGTCTGGCACTGGCTATATACACCCAGCTGTCCTTGAACTCATGTCAGTCCTCCTGCTAGTATTACAGGCATGTGCCACCACCCCCGGCTAAGTAATCTTTTGTTTAATTATTCTATAAAGCTTCCAATTATCAGGCGCATTCTTCAGATTACTTTGTATCCAATCTTGAATTGCTTTTAATTGTTTAAAGGTAATTATCACATTTAAATATAAGGGTTTGAACTTACGGACTAAGGCCAAAGGAACTAACATTAGGCCACATGAATGTTCTTTAATTAAAAAAAAACAAACTTCTTGCCTTTGTTTCATCAACCATCAAGTCATCCCAGCTTGAAATGGCCTTGATAGGCTTTTAATAAGCTATATGACTCACCAGGAACATAGGGCAATAGATTATATTAGAATTTAAGACTCTCTTTGGTAAAAGCACCCAAGGGAAGAGATGATAGATACATAGGTGCCAGCCGGAGTCTTGGAAAGAGATTGAAGTTACAACTACAAAGGCAGAAAGATACTTAATATCCTTAAGGTATTTGTGTAGAAGTAAAGATTGATACATAAATGCTATCCCTTCTCCAGGGTAACTGGCAATAACAACTCATGAAAAAAAAAAAAATCATGCTATCACAGCAAAGAAAAAGTGATAATAAGAGGCCCTGAAAAATAAAAGAGGATGTTTATTCCTTGTCTTTGTTTTACTTCCTCTTTGAGTTGCTGACCTACTCTGTTATGACAATGATAAGAGACACTTTGCAAGGTTTTCTAACTACTGACTCTGCAACTTCCCCTTATCAGTAACTTTACCCCAGGTCCTTTTTTAGGGAAAAGAAAATGAAAACAAATTGTGCAATGCAGTTCATTTTACATGAGGGTACTGTGAGAGGAGAAGGGGACCTTTAAAAAAGTTGGAGATATGCTTGACTAGAGGAAGTAGCAATGTAGTTCTAAAAAGCAAAACTGTCCTAGATCAAATTGTTATGGTCACTCAATATTTTCTGGGTCATGTTTGTTTTTTATTTTTTATATAGTTTATAATTGCATTATATCCTGTAAGTTATTGGTAAGTATGACATGGCAAGATAAGTCAGGCATGGTGGTTCACGCCTATAATCCTAGCATTCAGGAGCTAAGATAGGAAGGTTGAAAGTTCAAGGCCAGCTTGGGTTTCCCAGTGAGACCCTATAAAAAAAAACTTAAAATGAAAAATAGAAAAGATGAAATAGAGAAGGAAAGAAAGAAAGAAACAGAGACAGAAAGAAAGAATAATTACAACAATTTTAGGCTATTGTAATGCATGATGGTTATCAACTTATACAATATTATTTGTGTACATCAGTGTATCTCAATTAGGGATGAATGTCTCCCTCAGGGGATATTTGGCAACGTCTTGAGACATTTTTGGTTGAGAGGCTCTACTGGTATGTTACTCAGCTTTCCATTACTGTAATAAAATACTGTACCTGAGATGATCAATGTAAAAAGAAGAAAGGGCTATTTGGGCTCACAGTTTTGGAAGTTTCAGTGTGTGATTGGTTGGCTCTATTGCTTCAGCCCTGTGGAGAGGTAGAGAATGTCACAGTGGAAGCATATAGCAGAAAAAGCATGTTTACTTCATGTCTGGGAACAAAATAGAAGGATAGAGTTCTGCTAGCCTCTTCAAGGACACACCCAATGATCTAAAAACTCCCACTAGCCCCCAACTCTTAAAGGTTCCAACATCTCTGAATAGCACTGATCTGGGAGCCAAAACATATGGGCCTTTGGGGGACACTACAGATCCATTCAATGGGTAGAAGTAAGGGATGTTGCTAAGTGTCTTATAATGCCAGAACAACTCCCACAACAATTTTTTAGTCCAAAATGTCAGTAGTACTGAGGTTGAGAAACTGCAATGAGCATTATAAGCCTAACTGGATGTGGTCTGATATCTTCTATAGTATGCCTCTTTAGGGACAGAATAACTCTGTTTCTAGAGAGTTGAAGTTTACCCTGATAGATAAAACCACCAATATCCCAGTCCTGGTGTCTGATAACTCCAGGAAGCTCAACTCTGTCTGAGATGGGGCTGCTAGGCCTGATTTAAAGTACTTGATCCAGTGTGCATGGCCAGAGGCCACTCAGCTGCACTTGAGTAGGAGAATCTTTGCATGACATCACCTGTCTTAGGTAGAGATTAAGAAACACCTGTCTTACTAGTTCAGCCAGGAGAAACTGTGGGCAAAGGGCAGCTCTGAGAAGACAAAATTAAATATTTTAATGATGTGTGCAAAGAGCTGGAGATAGAAAACCAAAGGGGAAGAACATGCTCTGTTTTTCCCAGGCTTTAAGAATTAAAGAAAAAAAAAAATCCAAGCCTTAAGTGGCAGTCATGAAGGATTCTACAGGGAAAATGTTAAATGACACAGGAAACATCAAAAGAAGATCAAAGAAATACAGAGTCATGCTAAGAAGAATTGGTGGATGATTAACCCTGTCAAGAGGGAGCATAAGATCAAGAACCAATGGTACTGAAGGAAGAAATGGAAGCTTCCTTGAAGGCATTGGGGAAAGACAAGCCTCCAGGAATTGATGGAATACCAATAAAGATGATACAACAAACATGCAGCACTGGAGGTGCTCACTTATCTATAACAAGAGATTTGGATAGTAGCTACCTGGCCAACTGACTGGAAGAGATCCATATTTGTGCCTATTTCCAAGAAAAGTGATCCAGCTGAATGTGGAAATTATTAAAAGATATCATTAATCACCAGCCTTGGCCCACCTCTAAAAGTGCTTTGATATTCCCATTCTTTGCAATGCTATTCATAATTTGTTGTGATCCACACAGTCATCTTTCTGGTATTCTCTGCTTTCAGCTCATTTCCATCTGACACCAGCAATGATGTCTCTGGTTCCACACCCCCTTCTAAATCCAGCTTGATTTTCTGGTAGTTCCCTGTCATTATACTGCTGCAGTATACTGCTGCCAATTTCCTCCCAATTCTTCCCTACATATCCCTCTTTTTCTTTTAATTTTTTAATTTGATGGACATGTTCTCTGAATAATTGTACCATTATAGAGTTTTAGGTCCTGATCATTTACATCACATTTTACATTTCGAACTCTCCTGGTGACTATACATACGATTATAATCATAAGGCATACAGCAATAATCATAACATATAACAGAGCAGTTTTAAACGTCTTTTAACAATTCCCTGGAGCAAGGCCAAGGCTGGTGAGTCTTGCCATGGTCGATGTTGTCTAACTGGTACCCAAATTCCCTTTCTTACTCATAACAAATAGATGTTCTCTTTTTTATAGTCCATACTCAGAGGTATTTACATAGGCATACAAATTACATTGCTTACAAAAGATTGACCCATCCATCTTATTCCATTTTGTCTCCCCTCTTAACATTACATATAGGAGTCTTACACAAGTTCTTAATTTCACTCTAGCCTTTTTACCAGGATCTGAAGTGCTTACTGCCCAAGGAGGTCTAATTGTAGCCATCAACTTCCACAGGTGTACTTGTGGAGGTGCCTTTTCTGTTACCTGAAGTGAATCTCATGCAAGTAAAATTTTGCTAAAGATTATTCAAAAGCAACTGCAGCAGTATAATGACAGAGAACTACCAGAAAATCAAGCTGGATTTAGAAGAGGGTGTGGAACCAGAGACATCATTGCTGGTGTCAGATGGAAATGAGCTGAAAGCAGAGAATACCAGAAAGATGACTGTGTGGATCACAACAAATTATGAATAGCATTGCAAAGAATGGGAATATCAAAGCACTTAATTGTACTCATGAGGAATCTGCACATGGAGCAGGAGGCATTCACTCAAACAGAACAAGGAAATACTTCCTGGTGTAAAGTGAGGAAAGGTGTGCAGGGCTGTATCCTTTCACCATACCTTTTCAACCTCTGTGCTGAGCAAATAATCCAAAAAGCTGGACTTTATGAGGAAGAATGTGGTATCAAGTTAGGAGGAAGACTCATTCACAACCCATGTTATACAGATGACAACTTTGATTCCTGAAAGTGAATAGGATTTGAAACATTTGCTGATGAAGATAAAGAACACAGCCTTCGCTATGGATTGCACTTCAGCATCAAGAAAACAAAAACCCTTACAACTAGGTAAGTAAGCAACTTAATGATAAATGGAGAAAAGACTGAGGTTGTACAGGATTTTGTTTTACTTGGTTCAAAAATCAACACCCACGGAAGCAGCAGTCAAGAAATTAAAAGATGCATTGCACTGGGAAAAGGTGTTGCAAAAGACCTCTTTAAGTGTTGAAAAATGAAGATGTCACATTGAAGACAAATGTGCACCTGATTCATATTGTGGTATTTTCTGTCACACCATATGCTTGTGAAAGCTGGATGGTGAATAAGGGAGACAGGAGAAGAACTGATGCTTTTGAATTATGGTGCTGGAGACGAATATTGAATATACCATGGACTGCTTAAAGAACCAACAGATTCTTCCTAGAAGACATGAAACCATAGTGTTCCTTGGAAGCAAGGATGGCTAGATTACGCCTTATATAATTTGGACATGTTGTCAGGAGGGACTAATCCCTGGAGAAGGACATTATGTTTGGGAGAGTGGTGAGTCAGCAAAAAAAAAAATAAATAAAAGGAAAACTCTCTTAGATGGATTGACACAGCGTCTGCAACAATGGGCTTAAGAATAAATAAATCTTATGTATGGCATGGTGTCAGGGAATGTTTTGTTCTGTTGCTCACAGGGTTGTTATGAGTCAGACTTGACCTGACAACAGCTAACAATAACATGCACAGAATACTGTGGCTCTTGTCAAGTTAGCAAAGGTTTCAGGATGATGCAAATGCATTACACTTACGCAGCTGTAAACGCAGCTGAAGATTTCCCACTCACCCACCACTCACAATGGTACCATTCCACAGCACAACTGAGAACAAAAGGGATGACTTCTTGAGATTTTTAATGCAACTTGTCTGTCTTTGCCACATCAGATCAAAATGTCCTCCTTAGAGTCACTATAAGTGGGTGTCCCAGATCTCTGAGGAGGTACTACAGGAGACTATCACTATAGTCTCACCAGAGATATTCCAGCCTCTGTGCCCCAGGGTCCGTGACCTTGGCATTATGAAGCTTCAAGGCTTCTTTTCTTTTCTTTCTGTGGGAGTTGGGGGGTAAGGGACAATGGTGGGAGAAACTTTATGTGCTTAATTCAGTTGCACTCATTGTTAAACTTCATTCTATGTATTTATAGCACTATGTGAAGCCTAAGGTGATAGCTGAATCAGATAGTCTACCAGACAAGTACAATTCTATTTTAGAACTTTATTGTACTTTCTCCATCAAAGTGATTGCTTAAATATATTTGTAAACTCCATTATGTCACAGTTGCAATTTTCCATTTGCTATTTTCATCTTGAATGTCACCCAAAGGCCCATGTGTTCAAGCAGCAGACCTCAACCTTTTTGCACCAGGGACTGGTTTCATGGAAGACAGTTTTTCCATGGACCAGAGAGGGAGATGGTTTGGGGATAATTCAAGCACATTATATTTATTGTATAACCACAGATAAAAGCTTTGCTGACTTGCCCTGTGCTCACATTGGTACAAGCTCATGGCCCAGAGGTTGGGGACCCCCATGTTAAAGCCTTAGTGTCCACCTTGGTGTTTTTGGGAGGTAGTGGAGCCTTTAGGAGGTGGGTCCTAGGGGGAGATTTTAGATCATTGGTAGCATGCCCTTCAAGTTGATATTGAGACCCTGGTTTCTTCCTCTCTCCTATTTTCATATTCTGGCTATGAGGTGAGCAGCTTGCTTTACTAAACACCTCAAGCCGTGACATGCTGCCTCACTAGAGGTCCAAAAGCCACAAGGCCAACCAACCATGGACCAAAATCTCCAAAACTGCAAGCCAAAATAATCCTTTCATCTTTTTAAGTTGATCACCTCAAGTTTTTTGTTATAGTAATGGAAAGCTGACTAATAGATTATCTTTACATAACACATAACACATATATATGAATATAATGTGTTCTTTGTTTTTAGGAACTCCAGGATAGTAAAATCTAAATTTGGAGTACAGATAATCCTAAAGGTGATTATTCATATTATCAAAGATTTGTTTCCTTCCCCAAAAGTCCTTTTAAAGGAGACCAAACCAAAAAATGAAATCAATAAATATACATTAAGCACCTAAACTTATAAACAATAAAGAGAATGAAAATGCAAAGATGACCAAGATTTATTTAGTCTTTAAGACTTTAGAACACAGCTGGGCGTGGTGGTGCATGCCTGTAGTCCCAGCAGTTTGGGAGGCAGAGACAGGAGGATCGCAAGTTCCAGACCAGAGGAAGTCTGCGTAACTTAGAGAGACCCTGTCTCAAAAAGTGAAAAAAAAAAAAAAAAAAAAAAAGGCTGGTGGTACAGCTCAGTGGTCCTGCACTTGCAAAGCATGCAAGCACAAGGCCCTGGGTTCAAACCCTAGTACTGCAAAAAAAAAAAAAAAAAAAAAAGGCTTTAGAACATAGGTTGAATAACTTAGAAAGCATCGTTGAGATATCATTAACCATATGACTTCTTTTTGTCCATCAGCTGCCTTCCTGGGAAAGCCATGTATCTCCCACCCATATGGGCCAGCTGAGACTGCTCATCCTGGGACCTCACCAATCTACCTTCCTCTGGGTATGCATTGAATCTTTTCCACATGGACACAGTGATGAATCTGGGAAATTAGAGTTATCCTTGAGTTACAAAATATAGGTCCTCGGGAAGAGTGGACTTCACTGCTGTCTCTAGAGAGTAGGTCTAAGGACTTAGGGATGGAGCTGTCAGTAGCCACAGCCTGCCTGAGAGTGAAGCTGGCCCAAGGGGGGAAGTACATAGACAGGGAGGCAGAGAATCCTTTATAAAATGGATGCACTGCCTATTGTACTACAAAGGCACTGGAAGAATCCTTGTAGACTCATTTGTACTTCTGGAGCTGAAATCTAGGGTCTCCTACTTTCATGAGCCAGTTTATTCTGTCTTAAGCATTTTTGAGTTGGGATTTGAGGATTCAGAACCCCAAAATTCCTGACTAATAAACAAGGCATCTGAGTAGGAAGAACTGAAAGACAAAGACTGCTTCAACTGATAAAAAGAAATCAGAATTCTGAGACAATATCATGTGACTTCTGAACATCTGAGGGGAAGGATAGAGAGTGGCTCTAGAATTAATCAAGTACAAGCTGAGCATGGTGGCACCAGCCTCTAATCCCAACGACCTGGGAGGCTGAGGCACGAAGATTGCAAGTTCAGGGCCAGAAGTAGCCTGCATAACTAGTGAAACTCTGTCTCAAGATAAAAAAAAAAAAAATTTAAAAAGGGGCTGAGAGGTGCAGCTCAGTGATAATGCTTGCAAGGTATGTCAGACCCTGTCTTCAACCATCAGTACCACAAAGAAGAAGAAGAAGAAGAAGAAGAAGAAGAAGAAGAAGAAGAAGAAGAAGAAGAAGAAGAAGAAGAGGAAGAAGGTGGTATCTAGGGGAGGAACTTCCCAAGAATTAAGTATCCTAGAGTTGCCTCAACTTTTTGTCCTTCTCAGGGTACCTTATCATGGGCATACAATATTAACTTGTCCTCCCCTTGATAATAGGTTTGAGCAACTGATTAATGTGGTGTCTGCCTTTATAATTATCTAGTAATTATCACAAATTTGAGGCCAGAGGCAGCCCTGCATAACTTAGCAAGACCTTGTCTCAAATAAAAATTAAAAAATGGGCTGTGGGTGCAGCCCAGTGGTAGAGCACTCACAAAGTATGTGTGAGGTCCTGGGTTCAACCCTCAAGTAGGGCAAAAAACAAAACAAACAAACAACAAAAAAAAGTTCCTCAACTGAGATTTGTCTAATGCTTTCTTCGTGATTAGGCTGAGGCTATGCTTTTAAAGGGAGAAAGACCACTGAGATAAAATGCCATTTTCATAACATCAAATTAAGGGTAAATACCACCAAGATGACTTATCACCGGGGTGAACCTTAGTCATCTGGCTCAGGTAGTGTTTGTCAGAGTTTTCCCCTGTAAAGTTGTTCTTCCACACTTCCTTACCCACTCTGGGTAGCCCACAGTTAAGAAATAGGGTATTCTGGTCCACCTTCTTGACAGAGGATTGTCTACATTAATTATTGGGAATTCTGCACGGATTTACCTGTTCCTCTCCAGCACTAAGCTTATATATTTAATCATTTATTTATATCAGTGTGGACTCTTAGATATGTATTTTGTCCTTTGAGTTGTAATCCAATACCAAATTATTCACTTTTTTGCTCAAACTGTTTCAGCTATAGCCACTAGGAATTCTTTCAATTGGCTTCTGTGTCAGTTTCATTTGGGAAACTCCCATCATTATGGAGTTTTTGTTTCTATTTCTATTTTCATATTATTTATTTATTTGCAGTACTTGGGAGTTGAATCCAGGCCCTTGCATATACTTTGCAAGTGCTCTACCAGTGGGCTGCACCCCCTAGCCATATTGTTCTTTTTTAATTTTTGAGAAAGGGTCTCATTAAGTTACACAGGCCTTTGGCCTCGAATTCATGATCCTCTAGTCTCTGCCTCCCAAGTTGTTGGGATTACAGGTATTGTGCCACCAAATTTAGCTGGAGTTTTTGTTTTTTGAGCATTTTTTCAACATTCTTGCATAGGTTTCTTGCCCTAGTCCTAGAATCAGTCATTTCTTCAAAAAGCCCTAGTCTCTTTTATTGAAGAATGGTATTAGAAACCCAGATCTGGGTACTAAGTATGCTTACTGCTTTTGATATTGTTTCTAGGTCCTCTTAGTTGACAGACCAAGGAAATATGTATGTGTACTAATCCATGTGTAATATCTACAAATATTTGTATGTGAAACCATCTGTACCTAGACTAAGCTACATGTGACTTCATACCATTGTGTCCAACTCTAATCCATTGCACATGGATCATTCTAGCTTCCTTGCTTTGCTTATCTTCAACCTCCTGCTCTGACAGTGAGAAACTTGGCTCCCCAAATCTGCCATCTATGTTCTTAATTAACTCCTATATATATATGTTTAGTGTTTTCAAAATTGTTCATCTCTATACCTGTGGGAAGCCTGCAGCCGTAGCTCTGTGGCATCCGATCCCGTCAGATCTCGGAAGCTAAGCAGGGTCCGGCCTGGTTAGTACCTGGATGGGAGACCACCTGGGAAGACCAGAAGCTGTAGGCTTGGGAGAGGACCTGGCAAACCCCTCCCAAAAATCAATCTGCCATTGAAAACCCTATGAACGGCAGAGAAGCACTGACAATAGTGTTTCCCCTGTTGTACAGAGGGTTGCTATGAGTCGGATACCGACTCGACGGCACCTAACAACAACAACAACATACCTGTGGGAAACAACTTTATTAGCTAGATAGAGCCCAGTGCTTATATATAGTTCCTTTTGGTTTTAGTCTAACAGATACTGCTAATTCTTAAAGGTATTTAAGTCAGTACCTTTTATCTCCAAGACAGAAGGTGCTTCAAACGTCTCTCATACAGTTAGATTCTTTAGTCACATTCTACATTCCATACTGGGGTCTCCTAAATTATCATTTTTTTAAATTTGCATTATTAAGGGGTTTTGACAAATGTATACTGTCTTAAACCCACTGTTATGGATCTATCATACAGAATAATTTTACTATCCTATAAAGGCCTCTGAGCTTATCTATTCAGTTCTCTCCTCCACCCCATGAGCTTGACAACCATTGCTCTATCTCTAGATAGAGATAGAGTTTACTATCTCTACAGTTTTGTCTTTTCTACAACATCATATAAATGAAATCATATAGTATGCACCCTTTTCACTCTGGCTTCTTTCACTAAGTAATCCGCATTTAAGTTTCCTCTATATCTTTTCACGATCTTAAGGCTTTCTTAATAAGCCTATGTCTTTGAGTGTTTCCTTCCTTTCTGATACAGAAAAGCCTTACCTTGTACTTTCTCTCTTCCAGCCTTTTAAGGAGCCCAGTGCAGTGGTATTCAAAAACCAAAATCTAGGTAGCAGGTGTGTTCATTTCTACTGAGGTGTCCTTGTTTCTAGGTCCCACTAGTAAAGAGATATAGAACATACAGTATATTTATTTAAATCAAGGCTGAATCACACTAAATCTTCTGCTTCAAATCTCAAACCACAGAGTTCTTCCTTTAGTGGAAAGGGATTTTGCATTCATTAACTCCACTCAGTGATCCCTAGTTAGGAGTGCTTCTTGTTTTATAGTCAAGTTTGGAAACATTTATTTCTTATTTTGTCCTTTGAAAGGGAAAGTTAATTTGAAGGATGACTAGCTTTTATGGTGACCCCTTTTCCTAAGCAGTATTCAAAGATTTCATGCCTTTTGCCTCAGTCAGAAGGTGAAATCTGTTGTTTATTTAAGTACCTCAAAAAAAAAAACTTTCCCAAATCTCATGTATTTTACACATATGTAAGATTCTTAGGGGCTGGTATTTAGCTCAGTTGGTAGAGTGGTCTCTGTGGTCCCAGGTTTGACTCCCAACACCACAAAAATGGGAGAAGGATATGGCAATCCACTCCTGAGGCAATCCGGAAACAATCAGCCACTGGAAACCCTGTGAGGGTTGCTATGAGTAGGACACAACTGGGCGGCACCTAACAATAACAACAAGAAGGTTCTTAAAACAACCCAAACTGTATAGTTTTCTTCAAGGACAGCAAAGAAGAGAGAACAGGGAAAAGAGGGATTGATGGCCTTGTAATCTCAGATAGAGCACAAGTACACATCTTACTATTTAGAACCTGAGATGAGAAGAGTTATATTTCCGTTACCAGATAATTAAAAGACAGCATGCTAATTATCCTTTATCCTCTTTTTTCTTTTTTCTTTTTTCCTCTGATGGAGATTGGATCCAGGGCTTCATGCATGCTCTGCCACTTAGCTGTAACCCCACACCTCCAGGCTCCTATCTATGCTCTTGCACCTCTTACAGGTCAATGTGTGCTATGTAGAATTTTGCTGAACTTCTTATTTTCATTGGCTCCCAATTGCTGTACTATTTTGTCAAAAGAATTGTTTTAGAACAAATCTGCCTTAATTTTCAAGCAGCCTTGCATAATTAAAGTGACCGTAAGAAGAATGTTTTTGTTAGGTGCCAACCAGTCAGTGTCCAACTCATAGCAACCCCACGTAGAACACGCAAAACAGTATTCTTACTGCTTCTCTGCTGTTCATAGGGTTTTCAATAATTGATTGCTTTTTGGGAGTTGAGTTGCCAGGTCCTTCTCCCAAGTCTACAGCACCTGGTGTTCCCAGGCAATCTTCCATCCAAGTACTAACCAGGCCTGACCCTACTTAGCTTCTAAGATCTGACAGAATCCGATGTTGTAGGCCCCATAACAAGGATAGAAATGTAGATTTCATCTTTCTCTTTTGCTTTCTTTCAAGGCAAAGAGGGACTCACAATGAGAATCGAACAGAAGCTTTCTTTGTCTTCTGCCTACCAGCTTTGTTTGAGGTTTCAAATTCCACAAGCAGCTAACTCTGAGGGGAGTGTGGCAAAATCTCCAGCAGCTGCAGCCAGGATTAACTGTTCTGCCTTGTTCCTTTGCCAAATCCATCTGCGAAACAAGACTGAAAAGGTCCTGAAGTTTTGTAATCTTTGGCGATGAAATACAGAACACAAGGCCCAGAAAGCACTGGAATTGAAATCTGGGTTTGGCAATAAAGGGGAAAAAATAAAAATAAAAAGTAAAACAAGAAAAAAAAGCAGTCTGGGTTTGGGGCTGTTTTGCTGTTTTAGTGCTGCTGGCCTTGGGCAAGGCTGGGCTCTCTCTAAGCCCAGCTCCTTCTCTGCAGACTAAGGATAAGACTTACTGCCTTGCTTACCTCATAAGTGCGTTGGAGGCCCAAATTAAATGTGATAATGTCAAAGAGCTTTGTGAATTCTAAAGCACTCTAAATCTAAGGTGTTATTAGAAGTTGAAAGGAAGTGATGAGACAGCTTAATTTAAGCAATTTCAGATGCCTCAGCAGAGTCCTGTGAGACTGCCCTGTGGTGAGGGAGAAGGGGGCACTGGGATAGGCTGGGGGTCTTTCTTCTTCTCCCCCAGGTAAACAGAGGGTGTATCAAAGTGCTTCCTGGCCCACACAGGAAATCCCACAGTGCTTTGGCAATTGCAACTATTCTGATGAGCTGGGATGTAACTATCAGGAGACAGAAGATGGCAGGAAGAGGCCAGATGTGCTCCAGAAATAGTGGAAGTGGAGCAAAAGATGAGGCTCAGAAATTGAAACAACAACAACAACAAAACAACAACAACAACAACAACACACAACAACAACAACAAAAAAAACAAAAAAAAACAACCAGAGACAATTGAGACTGATAAAGGACAGAGTAGGGGGCAGTTGCTTATGGTGTCCATGAAAACTGCATATCTTCTGGGGCCAGAGTGGGGAAGAAGTTTCCAGGCTTAGAAGCAAAGGAGATTGGAGTAGAGAACCCAAGAGTCAGCAACTCTAGAGGTCAAACCTAAGAGAATCAGCTGGAGAAAGGCTTACTGTCCTAAATCAGTGGTGTTCAGGCCCTTGCAGGTTGTTGTACATATGAGTGCCTACTGGGTGCCAGGCACTAGAAAGGGGATCTTGTTTGCAAATACTTTTGCACAAAACCCCACTGTAGAAAACTGGAAAATTTGTAACAAGGCTTGGGAGACCCAGGGCCGCTCATCTTTCCTTTGCCTGCCACTGGCAGCTCCCAGAGCAACTCTGGGAGGAATGGGGATCCGCTAACAGATGCAGGACCGCTTATCCTCCATGAATCTCCAGGACCTTGCACATGAAGGGGTCAGTATCTGCTGAATGCATGAGAGAGAGAGAGAGAGAGAGGAAGTAGGCGGTCTGTAAGAGAGAATTCAGATAAATGGGTTTAGTGGATTCTGTAACCACAGTTTGAGGCAGTGACTTAGCAACCATGAGGAGTTTATGTGTAACGGTTCCTCCAGCTAGCAACATGGTCTAGTAGCTTGGTCACTATGGCTGGCCTTATCAGGGAGCTCCCTGACCATGATGTGGGGAAGTCCCCTAATCATGGGACTGTGTCCAGCCGACGCTGTGGGGAGTAAGTCAAGCCAGAACAAGAGGAAACTTCCATTGATAAGGTCTCAGTCATATTATCACAAAAACAACTAGCCCAGTGCTCTGCGACTACCGGAGCACATTGTCTTCAAAATCACAGACCATGAGAAAAACAAGTGACATTTGTTAGGTGCTATTTGCCAGGCAAGTAATAATCAGTTTTTGTGCTGTAGCAAGTAGAGCAGTGGCCCTGCGAAGACATTTATGTCTCAACCCCTGGAGCCCATGATTGTGCTGTTACACAGCAATGGAGGAATGAAGGTTGCTAATCAGCTGACCATGAGAGGGGGAGTATGCTTTGAATATGGTTTGTCCCCTCTGAAATTCATGTTGAAATGTGATAGCCCTTGGGGTGATGTTGGCAGGTGATTTGGTGTTTTGGAGTCCTCCCTCTCGTGGGACTAGATTAGTTATGATGAGAGTGGGTTGTTATAAATCAAGACCTTACCTCATTTTTTGTCTCTTCCACATGCACCCGCTTGCTCTTCTGCTATGTTATGACATAGCATGAAGCCTTTGCCTGATGTGGCCGCCCGGTCTTGGACTCCCAGCCTCCAGAACTATGAGCAAAAAAAAAAAAAAAAAAAAAAAAAAACCACCCTCATTTTTTTTCATAAATTGCAGGCTTGGGTCTCTGTAATAGCAACAGGGGAAGATTATCCTAGATTATTCAGGTGGGCCCCGTGAAATCACAGGGTCCTTAGGAGTGACAGATGGAGGCAGAAGCGTGAGACCGAGAAGGAGCCGTGATGGCAGAAGCAGAAGTTGGAGGGATACAAGGTGAGGACGTGATTCGCCATCGCGGCCTCTAGAAGCCAGACAAGCAAGAAATGGATTCTCCTCCAGAGCCTCCTGACCCTGCTAACACCTGGATTTTGTTGTTGTTATTAGGTGCCCTTGAATCAGTGTCTAACTCATAGCGACCCTGTGTATGACAGATGAAACATTATTGTCAGTGCTTCCCTGCTATTCATGGGGTTTTCAATGGCAGATTGATTTTTGGGAGTGGGTTGCTGGGTTCTTCTCCCAATCCTATAGCACCTAGTGTTTCCAGGCGATTTCCCACCCAAATACTAACCAGGTCTGACACTGCTTAGCTTCTGAGATCCGATAGGATCTGATGCTACAGTGGTACAGCTTCAGGCACCTTGATGTTAGCCTAAGAAAATTCATGTCAGACTTCTGACCTCCAGAACTGTAAGATAGAAAATTGGGGTTGTTTTAAGCCACTACCTTGGAGGTCATTTGTTCTAGCAGCCTTAGGAAATGAATTCAGGTTTTCTTACCTCATATTCACAACAGCCTTATCAAATGAGTACTTATCATTGCTATTTTGCAGCTGCATATGCTGAAATTTGGGGAGTTTGAGTCATGAGATTGCAGTGTGCAATGAGTGGCTTGATGCTAGGGCAGTTCCTTTCACCACGCTGCAACCTGGAAATGGCTTTACTTCCTCATTTTACAAATAAGAAAAATAAGGCCTAGGGAAGTGTCCCACCTTGCCCCAGTTCTCCTGCAAGTTGGTGACACAGCTCACAGTGTGCCCCAGGAGGAGGGGGTAGCCCAGTGTTTCACAAATACAGAGCATCATCAGAATGCAGGTGGTGTTTTGGCAGGTCTAGGCTGGGGTCCTGGTCCCCTGCAGTTCCAAGCAGCTCGCAGGTGAGGCCTGGAGCAGCTAGGCAGCCATAGCAATTCCTGTGTCTGTCTTGGGGCCTGACAATCCAGTCATCAGAAGAACCTGGGGGATCTGGAGGGATGGGGACAAGGGGACACTAATGAGGGAGAGACACAGGCACTAACCACACACAGCTCTGTGGAGGACAGGATTTAGGGTCTCACAGGGAAAGGCCAGCGTTAATGAAAATACCATATATCTTTGTGCTGTCTTTGAGAAAGATGTTGCCCAAATACGATTATTTTTGTCATTTGAAGAGACATCACAAACTTGCAGGCCTGGATCTTGATGTTGAGGACAGCACACACAGGTCAAGGCATTCTTTGTGCCAGAGACCAAATACGTGATTGTGGGAGAAAAGAGAAGTCTCTGACCCCTGCCATTAGTTTTATGCAATTTTTTTTTTTTTTGAGAAAAAGAAATATTGAGTTGGGCACAGTGGCACATGGCTGCAACCCCAGGAACTCTGGAGGTGGAGGCAGGAGAGCACTTGCAAAGTATGCACAAGGCTCTGGGCTCAACCTTCCAGTCCTACAGAAAAAAGAAAGGAAAGAAAGAAGAAAGAAAGAAAAGGAAAGAGAGAGAGAGAGAAAGGAAGGAAGGGAGGGAGGAAAGAAAGAAAGAGAAAAAAGAAAAAGAAAAAAAAAGAAATATTTTGCTTCTTTGTTGAGAAACATCTCTCAAAATTTTGACAGAATCTCAGGGCTCATGGCCCTGTCCCTTCTCTTCAGTCCCAATGCTGCCCCCTCAGAGGATTGAAAGCTTAGTACGAAGAGGTCATTCTATGACAGTGGCTATCATTTTGAGTCTTCAGTTTGAAAAAAATGTGTTTACCCCAATTTGAGTGGGAGGTCTTGGGGACTCTCCTTTACTTCACTGCAATTGCAATTTTTCCAGCTGTCTGTGGCCTTCAAAGCTGACTTCAGGCTAAGAATACTCAGATTTCATTTCAAAACAACTCCCAGTCACACAAGCAAGAAATACCAGCTTTTGAATATATGAACTCAGAGAGGAAACAAATGTTGGGCTATTTCCTAGGGGTACAGAGCAGAAACTGTCCCTCTACTTATTTACAATGACACACATGAGATTCCCTGCCCTCCTATTCAGCAGTATTAACTTCCCATGCTCCCCAATGTACAGTTTGCAGAGTGGAGTTTTAAAGCACTGTGCTACCTCAGCACTCGAACTGCTCGAATTTCCTTGGTCCTCAACCAATATTTTCTAGGAAGTTCTGGTTTGGTGTTTGACCACTTGCTCAGCACTCGAACACCATGCTAAAACCTGAATGAGACGCCACACTTCCCTGTAATGCTTTCGGTGAAACAAAGGGGAATGTGTCACTTCAGGTATCAACTTCAAGCAGTCTTTGCTGTCCTGGTGCTGTGTTCACTATCTTGTGGGTTTTTGTTGTTGTTGTTGTTGTTTTTAGTACATATACATACATATGCCATGCTGTCATGATGATACCCAAGAAAATTTCTAGTGTTAAAAAGTGAAGGAAAGAGGAAAATAGTAAGAACAATAATTGAATTTTAAACAGAATTTATTACTAAATATGTGAGTGGAACATGTGTGTTTGAATTAGCTATTCGGTATGTTACTGGAACCAATATATACACATACAATATTTCCTGCGAGGGGGAAAGTGCTTGGCACTTGAACTGATGGGCACTTGACTGGCCTTCCAGAATGAAGTGTAGTCAAGAGCCAGGGTACCACTATATTTCTAAAAAAGTTTTCTACAAAGTGTGTTACCTCTGAGGATAGCTTGTAGAAATAGTGGTAATTCTTCTGGAAAATAATATATTGATGAATTGTCTGGATCACTCAGCAAGCACTGAGGAACCCAATAAAGTACAAGAAGGTGTTACACTAGATTCTGAAGAGAACTCTTTCTTTGCTTCTTGTCAAGATCCTGAGCCCTTTGGTGGGAAGACTGTAGACAGTGCATGCCACGTAAGCACGCTACTACTGAGCTACACTACCAGTCCAAACAGGAGATTTTCAAGAATAGTTTCTTTTTGGCTATGGAATATATTCTGTTATTTTCTGCTTTAAGTTGGTCTACTAGTTGCTCTATATTTTGCTTGTGTACCAGTAAAGTTAAATTTTATTTCTTTTGAACCTATAACTGATGGAAGAGGGAGATACAAAATATGATTTGTGGCAGACCATCCATGGGTATAAGTCATAGGATGCACACATACATGCAAATATAGGAGAGACTGCTGTGTTTAGAAAACATGCTCATAAATGAGTTGATTGATTATCCTGGTAATGTGAAACCAAGATTTAATGCCAGAAGATACCTTCTTTGGTGCCTACTAGTAATTATTGAGGACCAGAAGAGTCAAACAGGTTTTCCTTCCTTTCCTGTCCTCACCCAACACACGCGCACTCACACACCTCTCCTCCTTTGCCAGCTGGCAAGGAACGTGCTCCCAGAGTGAAAATAATGGAAATGCTTCTTCCTTGCCCACTACTCACCCCCCTCAAGCCACATAGCTCAGATCAGCAGATGCCAGCCCTACCCCTTTGTCCTCCTCAGTCCCCTTGTGTCCTCAGGATAGAGGGATGTAATGGTTTCTCATCATGGCAGAAGGCCTGGTGCATGGGCTGTTTCCTGCCTAAGTGCCAGGCACAGGAAAGGAAGCTTAAGTGGCAGGGATCTTTACTTGCATAGGACCTTCTAAAGGTCTAGGTTCTTATGGCCATAAGTTTTTAAAATTAAATTTGCAAGAGATATTTCAACTACCACTAGTTAAGATCTTGTCCTTTTCCACTCAATTTTGATTTCTCTTCTTCTCAAATTCTTCCCCACTTGTCAGTGGCTTTGTGTGTGTCCATAGGCTTTTAGGGGAAGGAGAATTGGAGACACATTTAGTTTAGGTTCAGTGGGATATGTTTATGTATGTTGCAGTTTCTCCATGTGGAATTAAGCTATTGCTAGGGACACTCCTACTGCCCAGGTGTGCCACCTTCTTACTTGTGACAGGAAGTTTCAGGGGACAGAGGTCATTTCTTGACATGGACATGACCTGAGCCATTGGTCACTGGAAGTATGAGGACAGCGAAAGAGAAACAGGGTTTGAAATCTTTGAAGCTAGAAGATAGTTTGTGGCACATTCTTCTAACATTCAGTTCTCAGAAAATCTTCCTCCAAGGTCGGGGAGATAGCTCAGTGGTAGAGCATGTGCTCAGCATGTGCAAGGCACTGGGTACAACACCTAGTACCAAAGGGAAAAAAAAGGCCTAATCAAAATATAAATTCTTTCTTGTCAGGAATATATATACCTGAAAATACAACATGGACAATTATAACACACTATATATTTTGATGAGAATTATATGTGACAACATTATTAGAATTCCTGAGCTTGTAGGCAGCAAATCTGAAGCAGTACTACAAAGGTAAGGCATCTATAGCAGTTCATGAATAATAAAAAAAAAAACTTAACTGAGGAGTTTCAAAATCAAGAGCAACCGTCTTAAAAATGTACGTGACTTTACCAACAATGACTTGTAAATCGGAGAGTAACTCTTCCATATAACCAATTGTAGAAAATGGATTTCAATCAACCCTGCTACAGGAAAGACTTGGAATTATCCCTCTATTTCTATATTTAAAAAATGACAAAAATTTGACATATGAAGAGATCATTTATTTAGTCTAAATATTCTTTCATGTCTAATTTTGGATTTATTCTTCTGTATTATTTTTCTTAGATAGATCCCCCTCAACACCTCCCAATTTATATAGGTCTTAGGTCCCATAAACCCTGGCACTGTCATTGGTGCCAACATATAATTGAAAACATTTTCCATACTTGCAAATGATTTATTTTTTAAAGTGTAAGAATCGAGAGATAGGAACAAAATTGGGGCTGCTGACATTCCAGAATAACCTTGCAAAGCCACCTGTACATAGCCTGAGCTCTGTGTGTCTCTGGAAGAGATGAGGGATTAGGGACATGTGCCCTCCCTCTCCATCTCATATGGGCAACTGCCAGCTGAAGGGACCCTGCCTGAGTTGTCATCACATCTATTCCTCATCCTTCTTTTCCTCTGTAGTCGTTGAGTTAAATTTGTACTTTTACAATATAGTACCTATCATATTGATTGATAGTTTAGCAAGGCATAGAATTCTAGGTTGGAAGTGATTTTCTTTAAGCCTGAAGGCACTGCTACTTTATCTTCTAGATATCAGTATTGTTGAGAAATACAATGATGTTCTTTCTTAGTCCTCCATAAATTCTTGGGAAGTCTTCCTTATTACTGGTTTTCTGAAGTTTCACAGTGGCACGCCTTATTGGGCTTTTTCTGTCATTTTTCTGGGCACTGAAGGGGCCATTTCAGTCTGGAGAAGTATCCTTTAGTTCCAAAAAATACTATTCTATGATTTCCCCAATTAACTCCTCCTTTCTGTTTTGCCTCTGTTTTTTCCTTGCTAGAACACATTGTATTCCACAAATATATATTTGAGCCATCTGTCATTGGAAGCATGAGAAGGATAAAGGAGAAAAAAGATTTGAAATAATTGGAACCAAAAGATAGTTTGTGGAATATTCTCCTAAGAGTCAATTCTCAAAAGAAAGTCTAGACAAAAGCTGATAGTAGAGCTCAGTATATGTATAATTATGTTTTTGGTTCTGGGAATTGAAGCTAGGGCCTTGCACATGCTGAGCATACACTCTACCACAGAGCTACACTCTACCTCAAGAAATAGCTTAGGGAGCCCTACTTCGTGCCAACAACAGTTCTAGGCATTTGAATTATATCAGTGAACCAAAGAAATAAGAATCTCTTCCTTCCTGAAATTTGCATCTTACAGTAATGGGTTAGATGTTAGACTTCCTGAATAGATCCCCTATCTTTCTTAGCTTTTGTTTTATACTTATCTTCTTTATTGCTTAAAAAATTGGTAGGCTTTATTTTCAAAGTAATTATAGTTACAGAAAAATTGAACAGATATGTAAAGAGTTCCTATTTACTCCTTTTTCCCTGTTCACCTCATGCCTTGTTTTCCTTTATTACTAATGGTTCCCACTAGTGTGGCAAATTTGCAATAATTGATGACCAATATATCATATATTAATATATGTTAATATATTAATAATATATTATTATTAAAGTCCATAGTTTATGTAAGGACTCACGTTTGTGTTGTACAGGTTTGTGGGTATCATCAAATGTATAATGATACATCCTTTCTACTACGGTAAAATGCAGAGTAGCTTCAAACACCCCCCAAAGTTCTCAGTGCTTCACTATTTATACTCCTTCCTTCCAACAAATGCCTGGAAACCACTGATTTTTTTCCCACTACCTCTATGGTTTTTCCTTTCCAGGAAAGTCACATAGTTGGATTGACCCTTTTTGCTAGTAATATGCATTTAAGTTCCCTCAGTCTTTTCATGGTTTGACAGCTCATTTCTTTTCATCAAATATAGTAATATTCCATTGATGTACCACAATATGTTTATTCTTTCACCGACTGAAGAACATCTTGATTGTGTGGAGTTTTTGACAATTATGAATAAAGCTGATAGAAATATTTACATTCAGATTTTGTGTAGGCATAAGTTTTCAACTCATTTGTGTAAATACCTAGTAGTGTGATTGCTAGGTTATGTTGAATTTTTAAAGAAACTGCTAAAGAGATGGCCACTGTTTCTCAAAGTGACTGTATTATTTTATATTAAATGCATGAAGGTTTCCACTGTTTTCTTTCCTTGCCAGAAGTTGGTATTGTATATTTAAAAAATTTATTTTTTATTTTTGTCATTTTAACAGGTACATAGCCTGCAGCCATATCACTGTGGTGTCCGATCCTGTCAGATCTCAGAAGCTAAGCAGGGTTGGGCCTGGTGAGTACTTGGATGGGAGACCTCCTGGGAACACCAGGTGCTGTAGGCTTGGGAGAAGGACCTAGCAGCCCATTCCCAGAAAATAATCAGCCATTAAAAACTATGCATAACAGAGAAGCACTAACAATACTGTTTCATCTGTTGTACATAGGGTCACTATGAGATGAACATCGACTCGATGGCATTTAACAATAACGACAGGTATATAGTGTTGTCTTATGTTGTTGTTGTTGTTAGGTGCTGTCGAGTCTGTATCCAACTCATAGCAACCCTCATAGGGTTTTCAATGGCTGACTGTTTCGGGATTGCCTTGGGAGTGGATTGCCAGGTCCTTCTCCCATTTTTTGCAGTGCTGGGAATTGAACTAGGGACCTCAGAGACTGCAGCGCAGCACTCTACCAACTGAGCTAAATCCCAGCCCAAGTTTTTTAAATTGAGATTTCCTAGCAACATATAATGTTTAACATCTTTGATGTGCTTATTTGCTATCTGTGTATCTTCTTTGGTGAGATGACTGTTCAGATCTTCTGACTTTTTAAATTGGATCACTTGTTTTCTTGTTGAATTTTAAGAGTTCTTTGTATATTTTGGATTTAAGTTCTTTATCAGAGATGTGTCTTGCAAATATTTCCCCCAAATCTTTTCGTCCTCTTACCAGTGTTTTTCTCATAGTAGTTTTTAATTTTAGTAAAGTTCAACTAATCAATTGGATTGTGCCTTTGGTGTTATATTTAAAAATCTATACTAAACCCAAAGTCAGCTAGGTTGTCTTCTATATTATCTTTTGAAGTTTTATAGTATTCTTTTACCTAAAGGTCCATGATCCATTTTGAGTTGATTTTGTGAAAAGTATAAAGTCTAGTTTTTTGTTTTGTTTTGCATATGTGTGCCCATTTGCTCCAATACCACTTGTTGAACCTTTTTGTTCTACTGTTTGAGAGATTTCATCATTACCAAGAGAAAACTCTTTAAGTTACCCATCTTGGGTCAAAAAAACAAATAAATAAAAAACAAAAAAACCAACCAAACAACCCATTATCTTTGCCATGAAGGGACCTGGACTTGTGCCCTTAGCACCTTCCTTTAATCTCCCAGTGTTTCTACATGTACTTCATGGTCACTAGGTAGCCTCTGCCTTCCTTCCTAGTTTATACTTGGCCATATTTGTAGCACTTTTCTAAGGATGACAATTCCAAGATGTGGAAAAAATAATAACTTAAACACAGCCCAGTATAGGAACTAACTTCCTGACATTGAGAATTACTAAATGACACAGAAATGGCACTCACAGAAAAGAGTTCAGTACTTCTAAGTGTAGGGAGAAATTGGGAGGAAATTGGCAAAAACCCCAAAACTGTGAAAAATGGCTTTTGATGATCTGGTTGGTAAATTAGAAATCTAGGGAAAATGAAAGTAACTTGATTGGGTATTTGTACAAAACCCTTCACAAATCCCCCGAACCTGATTGCATAATTGGACTCAAAGCTGATTGGGTCAGGCCATTCCGTGGGTGAACTATATAAGGAGGTACACTGCGGCAGCTTGCCCTTTTCCCTTTTTTTTGCCTGGACCACCAATGAAGAAACAGCTCTCTCCCCTTTCTCACCAGACCTTCAGTGAGGAAAGAATGCTCTCCCGCTGTGACCATCAACAAGAAAGGGACTCTCTCTCCACCAAGACCACCAACATGGAAGCATCTGCCCTTGAGACTGTATAAGAGCTGCTAGCACTGAAAGCTGTATGCTTTGGGTTTTCTCTCCACCCTGATAAAGGGCAGAGAAATAAAGAGCTGTGTTTGTCCCCGAAAGGCAAAGGCGCCTGAGGCTTTTCCTTTCTCCCATCTCCACCAGGGTCCCCGAGGGCCACAGGAGTCCATGGCACGCCGCCCTTCTGAACATCTGGGCCAGACTGAGAGGTGCACACCCCACACTAAGTATAAATAGTCTGGGTTCAAAGAGACCTTGGATAAAACATCTGTGCCTCAGTTTCCTTATCTATTAAGCAGAAGTAATAATAGAAACTGCTTCCTTGGGTTGTTTGAGAATTAAATGACTTATTGCATACAAAAGTAATAGAATAATGCCTAGCACACAGGAAGAACTTCAGATGTGTTTGGTATTATCATGATTGCCTGGCTAAGCATGTGAGTCACCAAAAACTCAAAGTAAAAAGTTCAGTCCCCTTCTGCAACTTGTCATCAATTCACCCAAGGCCAAGCTGGGCCTGGAATGACAGGAAGAGCTGAGTCAAGCTAGTTCTGCTGCCTCTTACCGGTTTTCACCTTCTAGTGCTAATTTAGAAAGCAGAGGCACCTGAAAAGTCTTAGCAAACCATCCATTTTGGTGGTTTCCCAGGAATACCAACATGCCAGTCAAACTAGGCCCAGAGACTTGGACTGTTTCATAAATCACTGCTTCACCATTTCATTTTGCTCTCCTTGACCAAGAGCACTAAATCTATGTTCCAAGGTGCTATGGGTTCGATAGAAGTTAGTAAATTTCAGGCAGGTTCAGGAAAATGGGGCCTGGAAATATGGAACCACTGAGGCACAGCAGTCACCAAGCAACCAATTAGGTCACCTAAGGATCGGTCAGACCACATGTGTTCCATTTTCCTAAGTCCCTTTCTTCAAAGGAAACAGGTAGTGACCTGGTCAATAGTCACCAGATCAAGTCCCATTTTCCTAAGTAAAACAAGTCCCATGGCCTGGCTAGCAGTCAGCTTGCTAATCATTCTTTAGGTAGAAACAATGGAACAAGTTCCTATTCCTTCAAGAACTTACAGCTTAAAACAGTATAAAAACTCCAAAGCAATGGCCCCAGCTCAGCTACCCAGTATGGACCCCTTTGTTCATATGGAAGCTTTATCTATCTTCTCAATAAAATCTTCCTTACTCTTGCTTGCCTTTGCTATCTATGTGTTTATTCCTAGGTCTTTGGACCTAAGGGCCCAGCCCCTGACACCTGAGGAAAAACTCTGGTCTGTTTTGTCTTCACCAAAACTCGTGCTGAAATTTGATCTCCCTGTGAGGTATTAAGGTATAGGACCAGGTGAGACCTTTAAGAAGTGATTGGGTCATGAAGGCTTTGCCTCCACGAGTGGATTAATCCATTAATGGGTCAATGGGTTAATGGCTTATCTCGAGAATGGGACTGTCATAAAGGTCGGTTTGGTTCTGTCTCTTATATGTGCTTCTCTCACTATGTGATCCCCTGTGCTGCCTTGGGACTCTATAGAGTATCTCGGCACCAAGAAGGCTCTCATCAAACATACTCCCTCCGAGGATCTCCAAGGTCCAGTCTCTGGAATCATGAGATGAATAAACTATACTTCTTTATAAATTACCCAGGTTGTGGTATTCAGTTATAGCAACAAAAAAGGAGATAATGCACACAGAAACTTCAGCCTCTTTATGAGAATCTGACACTACTTGTTTGGCTCTGCTCCTATCTATTCACAACCCACACCACTTCTGGTCCCAGCTCCTACCATCCAAAGAAGGATGCCATCCAAAGCTCTGCCATCACCCAGGAAAAGATTCCAATTTTTTCCTGTCAGAATTTGAACTGTTATTGAATTGAGACACTGACAAGCTCCCAAGGATGTGGGGTTTAGTCCATAGCATTAAATTGAAAGGAAATAATATTCCTCTGTAATTGCCATCTAGTAAGTAGAAAAGGTGAATTTATTTAGTGAGAAATTCTGGGAGAAAGAAATGAAATAGCTTTTTGAGGAGTTTTGAGATATTTTTGAAAGTTTCTTTAAAAGGTTTCCCTTTCCCTTGCTTCTGTCCTGTCATATTCTGGATTTGGAATATAGTTTAAATGTTCAGGCTCAGTTGCTGGGAGAAAGGCACAATCAAGTTAGGGTGTATGAAACATGGACCTCAGCCATTATAGCTAGCTCTCAGTTCCAGACAGTGAGGTACCAAAGATAGGGAAAGTGGGTTAGTTCTTTTAAAAATAATCAAAGATGTTTAAAAAGTTAGATCAAATCTCTTGGAAGCTTGGTGTGGGAATTCTGTAACTTTTATCTTCTGGACACAGGTAATGATGGTGATGATGGCAGCGATGATGACGGTGCTGGTGATGATGAGGCACTGTGCTTGCACAAAAGCCTTTCATCTGTGGACTCAAAGTGCAACACAACCACCAATTAATCCTGAAGGCCACAGCCACTAATTAATTCTGAAGGTGAGGTAGGCAAATATCATTATCTTTAATTTACAAGGGAGGAATCCCAGAAGGAGAAAATTAAGCCCTTCACCCAAGGCCATCTCAGAGAAGACACCGGAAGTGAAGAGTCTCTGCCTCCTTGCTTCCACTGGCCACCCTACAGGTAGCTACACAAGGGTTTCTTTCCTTCAGAAGCGCCTCAAATCAGGATTTGTGGTAGACACTGTGGGAGTACCAAAGATGACAACAGAAAGCAGCACATAAGTATCAAAAAAGGAAAACAGAAAAAGAATCGGGGATGGGGGAGAGAGCTGTGGGTCTGAGAAGGGCAGACAGGACTTAAGTTGGTATGCAGAGTCTGCATTCAGAAAGAGAGTTTTGATGAGAGGTCCTGAGCCTCCTGGCTGGGTATTCCAAGGCGAATGGCCCTGACTGCTCTCCTCCTAGGCCGTTTCTCAGCAGGTATTTGCTATGACTAACTTTGAGGGATGAGGTAGTGCCTCCTCCCCAAGAAGCAGGCTTCCCTACCATCTGCTGTGAAAGGGATGGAGTCCACAAGCCAAAGATTCCTCTGCTACCATGAACGCAGTGCCTGACAGCATTCATCTGGCCCTGTGCTGGCTCTGTGCAGCTTGGAGGCAAGGGAAACAACTCAAGCATCGAGCTCATGCTACCTGGTGGCTGTTCCAGGAGTCTCATGTCTTCTAATAATTTCCATGAAGCAGTAATGAGCTAACTTACTAGTTTTGTAACTAGGGTCAAATTGTCAGTGGCAGTGAGGGGACTCAGAACAACCCTGCTGTCTGTAGCCTGAGGAGTCCCCCACCCAGGGACCTCTACATAGGTGGGGCTGGATCCTTGCCTCCTTTACAGAAAAGAATTTCAGGATGAGTCAGAGTGAAACAAAGTTAGTGAGTTTATTAGTTATGAATAAGAGACAATACACATTTTAGATTTAAGCATGGATATTCAGAGAGAAAAAAAGGAGATGCTTAAGCAAAGAATCATAGTACACATCCAAGACATGAGTGTGGACTTCTCAAGAGAGAGAAGAACTTAAAGAAGAGAATTACAGGACCAGGTGATGCATGCCTGTAATCTCAGTGGCTTGGGAGGCAGAGGCAAGAGGATCAAGGCTATGAGGCCAGAGGCAGCCTGTGTAATTTAGTGAGACCCTGACTCAAAATAAAAAAATAAAAATGGGCTGTGGGTGCAGCCCAGTGGTAGAGCACTTGCAAAGTATATGCAAAGCCTTGGTTCAACCTCCAAGTACCCCCCTCCAAAAAAAAAAAAAAAGATTTTGTAGTACACATCCAAGACAGACACAGGCTTCTCAAGAGAAAGAGTCACATTTGAATAACTTAACAATAGCTATCTATATGATTTTGTGGCTAAAGTACACAAAACAATGAGCTGATTTATCTATTCTTTATGTCTTAAAGAATGTCCCTTTTGCAAATGAAATAGAGAGGTGGCTTTCTAAGATACTTGTTAAGGCTTAGGGATGAGAGAGAAGTGCCAGTAAGATAGAAACACAGAGCCAGGTGTAGCAGCACAGGTTTGTAATCACAAATACTCGGGAGGTAGAGGCAGGAGGATCATAGGTTTGAGGCCAGAGGCAGCCTGCCTAACTTAATGAAACCTTGTCTCAATTTAAAACACAACAACAAAAAAAGAGGGGTTGGAATTTACTAGAGAGACCCTGTCTCAATTTAAAAATAAAAGAGTGTCTGGGGGTGCAGTTCAGTGGCAGAGCACTTGCAAAAAAAAAAAAAAAAAAAGACAAAACAGACCCCAAAATAGGTCAAATAATGAAGTTCCATTGTTTAGAGGATTTAAAAGATTAGGTAGAAATGTTTTGGTATACTTTCTATCTAAGGAATTTCCCTTTAGTAAAACGAGATTATAAGATGGTCCAGGAGGTGCATTACATAGGTTTACAGAGAAGAAAAAGTGTTATTAACCCATTAATCCATACTATCCTATTTATGCCTATAGCTGTAGCACTGTGGCTCCCAATCCCATCAGATCTTGGAAGCTAAGCAGAGTCGGAGGACCTGGTTAGTACTTGGATGGGAGACCGCCTGGGAACACCAGATACTGTAGGCTTGGGAGAAGGACCTGGCATCCCACCACCAAAAAGCAATCCCCCACTGAAAACCCTATTAATAGCAGAGAAGCACTGACAATAATACTGTTTCGCCTGTTGTACATAGGGTTGCTATGAGTTGGATACCAACTCAAAGGCACCTAACAACAAGAACAACATCCTATTTATAGGACAGTAACAAATTTTTGTATTATTATTTCTCAGAATTGATACCAGACTTGTGCATATGCACGTTATCACACTATATCTCAACCTTATCTCCTGCCAGCTGCTTGCTTTTATGTTTAGCCTAACAGAAACTACAGCATTGCGAGCATTTCCTTATAATGAGTGAGTTACTGTCCTGTAAATAGGACACTGTGCACTAATGCATTAAAATGTAAACATGCTTCATAATCTTGTTTGTGATTCTCAGAGATGCACAGGATTACAAGGGAGAAAATGGGGGTAAACTTAAAGGCCACATACATTTTGATCCCAAGCACAGCTCATTTTAACATCTTCATTTGAAATATCTCCTAAAAACAATGTCTCTGCCTAGGCATGCCTCACAGCGGTTCTCCTTTTTAGTTGTGTTGAAATTCTTGATTTTCAGATAAGACTTAAACCAGACCCCAGGGTGAGGCTGTCTTCTTTCCCATGTCCCCTTAATTTTCCCTGTTTTTCTATCCTGCCTCAAAATCAAACCCCAAAGTTGGTAGGAACAGCCTGCATGAGGGGCACCCTCTCTGCGGCACTTACACCTCCCCTGTCATGACACTGAGCACTCTTTGCTCCAAGTGTGCATTTAATTTCTGTGTGCCCCACCACGCTAGCAGCACTGAGAGGGAAGAGATGCTATATTTCCTGTGCCTAGAAAAGTGCTTGGCATATAGCATGTATATTGAAAGGGTGAATAATATATATTGAAAGGGTGAATATATATTGAAATATATATATTCACATATTCATATATATTCATATACATTCATATATATGAATATATATTAATATGATATGTATTCATCTAATATACTATGTAATATATTCATATTATATATTATATATTATATATTCATATATGAATATATATGAATGTATATATGAATATATGAATATATATTCATATATATTGAAAGGGTGAATAAATGAAGAAAGCCTGTTTAGGAGTACAGAAAACAGTTCACCAGGAGGAAAGGGCTTAGAGTGTAGGGAGAGTACCCTCCTGCTGGGTCCCCTAAGGTCCTCCCCTCCTTGCTCCTTGCTGCACCTCACCCTTTCTGAAGCTTGTGATGGCAGAGAAGAGACCTAGTTGAATAATGTGGCCCCTACAGATTGATTTCGGGGCTGGTGCATCTCTACCCAGCCAGGAAGTGGGATGGTCCCCTGCCTTGCCCTGCTTGTTTGAGTACATTATCCTGGTGTGGATGGTCTCCCAATTTCCACACCTTACCAGTGGATGAAGGAAAGCAAGGCCACATCTGCCGTGCTCACCTTTGGTCATCTGAGATTTACATGTGCCTGGCCAAAAAGGCTGTCTGCCAGAATTTCTGCAGGAACAGAAAATGGGAAGCTCCTCAGTGTCATTCTGGCCAGCAATCAAATTCTCAGGGCTCAGAATGAGGCAGGTGACATCTCCCAGTTCCTAGTCCCTTCTGCAGCCGGGTGCTCACCACTGCTGGCAGGGATAGCACATCTCCTTCCCAAGGAAGTATCTGCTCACTGGTGGGAAGACATATGATCGGAACTGACTTGACTTTTCTCCCAGAAAGCATGTTCTCCATTTGCCCAGCAGGAGGAGGGTTGGGCATATGACAAAGATGTCACAGCCATTTTGCCTCCTATCCTCTCTCCCTTTTCCTTCTCTCTTCCCTTCCTCTAAGACAAAAATGGAAATAATAAATTAACTATAACCATGGACATTGTATTTACTGGTGATTTTTATTCACAAGGCTGATAGCAACAAGATGTAATATCCTTATTTTATTTTTAAAATCTCTTCATGGAAACACAATGGCTGCAAGCATGGGCTCAACATAAAAAGATTGTGTGCGTGGCACAGTGTTGGGTAGTGTTTCGTCTTGTTATACCTGGGGTTGCTATGCATTGGACCTGACTTGACGGTACCTGGTACCTGACAACAGCAATGGGATTGCTTTTTAATTCTTAATTTACTTGTTTGCTTTTTCTTTTTTTTTCCTTTCTTTTTCTTTTTTCTTTTTTCTTTTTTTTTTTTTTTGAGACAAAATCTCACTGTGTAGACCAGGCTGGCCTGGAACTCGCTGTGTAGAACAGGCTGGCCTCAACCTTGTGTCAATTCTGCTGCCTCAGCCTCTCAAGTGCTGGGATTACAGATAGGCACCACCACTCCTGGCTTTTAATTTTTTTTTTTTTACCCCAAGTGTGAAATTGAGTGGAGGTCCCATAGTCCTTTCCACCTGCCCCTGGGATGGCTCTGCTACAACTGCGGAGCTGGAGCCGCCCTCTGGAAAAGCCACCTGCCACACCTGTTCACACTGGAATTCCTTTAAGGAGGCACAACCTTGTATTTCAGGGCAAACTAAGCAAGAACTCAACTGCCTTTGGTGGAGGCAACTAACACCCGCAAGCTAAAACTTGCCCAAAGACAGTGTTTGCATCTAGGAGGAGAGGTTTGCAGACACTTAGCTGGGGGAGCGAGGAGACACTGCAGAGGGCACGCATTGTTGGAAAAGCCGAACCGAGAGCCTCAGGACTTGGCACTTTTTCTTTCCACCTGAGTTCCTTGCCCTGTCTTGTCTTCCACAGAAGTGTTCAGTTCCTGTCACTGCAGTCTTGCAACGTGAGCCAGAGGTTCTTTGTCTACATGCTGTACCCATGCTTCAAACATAAAGGTGTGGCCATTTATTCAAGGCCAGGCAATAATTAACTAACTATAAGGAAACCACATGATTTTCTTAGTGAAATGGCATCAGCAAATTTCCCGGACCTCAGGAGCCCTGTTAACAGTTACAACCAGATTCAAATGTTCCATGCCAGCCAGTGCCAAAGTCCTTTTCAATTTTAGATGGTGCCTGCTCCCTTGAAGGATTGCTGAGTTCGGAGCCATCTGAGACATGAGACAGGTGGGTTGAAGGGCTTCAGGGACTCGATACGACTTCTTTTGGAGTCTTGCAGACACACAATTATCCTGAGTGTTTAATCACAAGTTTCTGTGGAACAGGAAACAGCACAACTTTTCAGCCATCAAATAATTTTTTAGCACTCATTTGTTGCTGAACACTTTGTTAGCATCTGAAAAGAAAGACAATGGTTTTTAAAAAAGGAAAAACTAGTGTTTTCTGCCCTGGACAAATGTGCCTTTGATAGTGTGTTTCTGTCCTGGTCAGATAACAACACTCTCCTCAAGGCCACAATGCTGAAGTTCCTTTTTATTTCAAGTAAAATTGCCTGCAGACAGGAGCAAGTAGTTAATTAAGGATGATACAATCCAATAACATTTTAGCAATGCTGCCCCCTGCAGAGCAAAATAGAATCTCAACTCCATCACTTACAATATTTCCTATGCTGGTTTAGTTTGGAGGGAACACAAAGGTCTGAGGTTCTTCAAGCTTTGCTCATAACCAGCTAAAATAATTGTGATCACATGTCCCCTTGTGTGTTTTTAAGTTGGCAGCTAAATTTGCATCTCCGTTTAACAGGGTGGGATGGCATGTGCCTCTAATCCCAGAGACTCAGGAGCCTGAGGCAGAAAGATCACAAGTTTGAGGCCAGAGACAGCCTGTGCAAATTAGCAAGATCCTGCCTCAAAATAAAAAACTAAAAAAAATGGGCTGTGTGTGCAGCTCAGTGGTAGAGCACTTGCAAAGTATGTGCAAGGCCAAGGGTTTAACCCCCAAGAATGAATGAATAAATGAATAAATAAATAAATAAATAAATAAATTTGTATTTCAGTTTAATTGTAAAGGATGTTCTTTCCTATCTATTATCTGTGCTGAAAAGAACTACAGCACATTTCCACGCCACCAAAGTCTCAGTATGAGAGAGACCCCGCAAGAGGCAGTGCCCAAGTCCTGCATGGGAATCACTTCTCTGCAAGCCCTGGCAGTTTTAGGAATCAGTGGAACTGCAGATCAACTTGAAGAACTATGATCCCCAGAAGGACAAATGTTTCTGGGGTACTTGAAGGCTTCAGTCCACTCTCTGCCCCAAAACCTCTGTGTGTGAAGAGGCGAAGGCCATGGATATCCCCCACATTGGCAGTGAGGCACCAAAGAAGCTCAACAAGAAAAGAAGCTGGTCAGGAAGTATGGTGCTTTTGGGGCTTCAGAGTCTCTGATCAAGCAGATCCTATGAATCCTGGGCCCAGCGCTACATAAGGCTGCCAAATTCCACTCTCTGCTGACACACCATGAAAACATAGCAGCCAAAGCTGATGAGGTGAAGTCTGCCATCAAGTTCCATAGGAATAAGGTGCTCTTTCAATTGTGGCTGCTGGTCAGGTGAAGATGATAGATGATAAAAAGCTTGTGTACAACAACTGCCTGGCTGCCAACTTCCTGGTGTCACTGCTCAAGAGGGACCAGCAGGATGTCTGGGCTCTATACATCAAGAGTACCGTGGGTGAACCCCAGTACTTATATTAAAGTGCATCCTAATAAATGCTAGTACCACCAAAACCGAACTCAGGTGGGGATGTAGCCCAGTAGTAGAGTGCTTGCCTAGCATGTACAATCCTCAACACTGCAAAAACAACCAGAAACCCCCCAAAGTTGCAGGTTGAGCTCATCCGATTCATGAAAAATGCTTATATCACCAGATAGGCAAGGTCAATCCTCATTGTCAAGCCAGCCAGGCAAATTCAAATAGCTTCCTGACAGAAAATAAGTTATTGACTGTTTTGGTGGCTTCTAATATGGAGGGGGCTGGGATTTAGCTCAGTTGGTAGAGTGCTGCGCTGCAGTTTCTGAGGTCCCGAGTTCGATTCCCAGCACCGCAAAAATGGGAGAAGGGCCTGGCAATCCACTCCCAAGGCAATCCCAAAACAATCAGCCATTGAAAACCCTATGAGTGTTGCTATGAGTCGGATATCGACTCGAGGGCACCTAACAACAACAACAACAATATAGAGGCAAGTGAAAAGCCCTTGGGGAGCTCTCTAACTTTCATGAGACTCTTCTCCCTTGGTCCAGATTTTCTTATTGGGCTGTAGTTTGGGGCAAGTTTTTATACACTGGAACAGTATATCATAGTAAGTTTTAGGACAGTGAGAAGTGTTATGTCTTTTTTTGTGAAGAAGGAGAAACGAGAGGATGAAGGATACAAAGGAGAGATTAGAGAGCAGCCTGCTGGGCCTGCTGAGCAGGAACTTTCTCAAGCAGTTTTAGGAAGGAGTCACAGAAAGTGAGGATGTGGGGAAACTGTCTCCCTAGACTACACCCAGGGGACCCAGTCACTTGAGAGCCATGCTCTTGACACAGACCAGGGTCTGCCCAGGTGGCTCCTCTTATCTCTGACTCTCTCTGATCTTGGATAACATTTCTTTAGAGAGCATGACTGTGACAATCTCTACCATGTTTTAAAAGATTAGGCCTTCTATAAAATAGCTCTTCTTTCTCTATGTGTCCTGGGGCCTTGAAGCTAATGTTTGGTCCCAGGTGCTACTTAGCAAAAGGTGAAGGCACCTTACAGCAGCTCTCTGCTCCTACAGACAAGTCAAGAGTTTTGTTTCTTGTCTGGTGGGCAGCTGGACAAAAGGCCCAGGGTCAATGTACGTAACTATGTCAGAGGATCTGGGTAAGGAGGAGAATGTGAAGACAATCCACCGTCTGCCATGGAGCACCTTTAATGCCAGGCTAGGATGTCCCAGGCCTGCATCACCTCACCCCAGCCCACCTTTCCAGACTCAGCTCCTGCTGTGCCCTGCACGCTTCCGCATGAGAATAAGACATACTTCCTCTCCAGCACAGTTTGGCTTGACTTGGCCCTCATCTTTGTCTATCAAAACACTAACCCTTTCAAGACTCAACTACTGTTTCTTGCTTCCTCCCTTCTTCCTCTCAGTTCCTGTGACATAGTGTGCCTTTTAGGCACATCTTGCATTTTGCCTTGTTTTATAATTAGTTAGGCCTGTAAGCTGTAGCACTGTGGCTTCTGATCTTGTCAGATCTTGGAAGCTAAGCAGGGTCAGTCCTGGTTAGAACTTGGATGGGAGACCACCTGGGAACACCAGATACTGTAAGCTTGGGAGAAGGACCCAGCAACCCACTCCCATAAATCAATCCACCATTGAAAACCCTATGAATAGCAGAGAAGCACTGATGATATTGTTTCGCCTGTTGTGCGTAGGGTCCCTATGAGTCGGATGCCGACTCAATAGCACCTAACAACAGCAACAATAATTACTTAACTACCACGTGTCACGGCCCTTGAGAAGAGAGATCCAAATTCATCCTCATATTTCTCAGCTGTCTAGCTGCATCGCTAGCAGAGGGTAGGTTGTCAGAAACATTTCCAGTCACACTTCATCCAATCCTCTCGCTGTACATGTTTGTAAAATGCACTTTCCCAATTAATACTGATTCTATTTCCGCAGATCAGAGCCTGCACCCACTCATCATACATCTAAGGATTGACAGGATGAGTTTTGACATCTGGTGTCTTCTTTCAGAATTCCAGTGAAAGGTATGCATAAGGGTAAAGGAATCATGAGTATAGGAGGGGAATTTGTCATGGATGGTGACACATCTTTGGATGGGGTTTCTAAAGCACTACCTGGAGCTATCCTAGCAGACCTAAATTCAGTGATGGCCTTGGAGTCTTGTGCATCTAACGAAGATCAGGAAGCCCAGTCTGGGTTTGTACATTTCTTTTCTTTCTATTGTTGGAGATACTGTACTCAAGACCCAGAGTAGCTGGTTGATTCTTACAGTTCTAAAAATATGTCAAGCCTTTCTTCTTAGGAAGAGCAAGGAATGAGAGAGAGGGCGACCTCAAAGTAAACAGCCCAATTTTAATAGTTTGGGAAATAATTATAATAATACCAATAATACCAAAGAATGGTAATAATACAAATGGACTAGAAAATTCATATAATATTACTGACAATGGAAAAAGATAGATCACTGCAGAAAAAGTTTTGACCTTAAACATAAACATAGAAAAATATTCCCACAAAAAGACATGCAAGTGGAAGAGAAGCCTTGGTGGGGGAATGTGACAGGAGGAGGAAGTTCAAAAGAGGGTAAGGGGGAACTTATCTGTGCAATGTACAATGAAATGTATATATGGAAATGTCACAATGAAATGCATGTCAGAATGAAACACATTAAGTTGTTTATTAAAAACTTCCAATAATAAAAATAAAATGTCAAGTGCCCAAAGTTCTTGGGAATGTTACCAAAGACACAGAATCATGGTAACATAACTGGATATTTAACTTCATGGTACCATCCATAGCACACAGCTCTTAACTAAATGTGTAGCTTAGATTTAAATGACAGTTGGTGTTTCATCAATTAAAGGAGACAAGATAAATGAAAAACACAACCAAAGTGAAAAAGTTCTACATAAACCTTACCTAAGTTGACAGAGGCCAAGATCATTTGGATAGTCATAAATCTGCAAATAAATAGAAGGGTAGTTGGAATCATTCGGAAAAGCATCAGTTTTCCAAAGCAAATCAACTCAGTCAAACCAAAGAATTGAGAAAACAGGGGCCAGGTAAATTTTCTTATGAAAAAAATGATGCCTCTGGGAAAAATTGATTTTATTCTATGCTTTAAAAATGAAAGTCTTGGCTGGGCTCCGTGGTGCATGTGTGTAATCCCAGCGACATGGGAGGCTGGGGCAGTAGAATCATGAGTTTGAGGCCAAAGGCAGCCCATACAACTTAGTGAGACCCTGTCTCAAAATTAAAAAAATTAAAAAAGGAGAGAGGGTGCAGCTCAGTTATGGAGCACTTGGCTAGCATGTGTGAGGTCCTGGGTTCAACCCTCAGTCCTGGGGGGAAAAAAGAAAGAAAGAAACAAAGAAACAAAGAAAAGGAAGGAAGAATGGAAGGAGAGAGAGAGGGAGAGGGAGAGAACAAGGGAGGGAGGGAGCAACGGAGGGAAGGAGGAAGAAAAGAAGTAGAAAGGAAGGAAAGAGGGAAATAAGGAAGGAAGGAAAATTCTCAATTATCAGGGGGGAAATAAAATTCTTGAACAGAAACATATACCAAGTTGCATGGCACAAGCATTACAGCTTCTTATCTGGGAGCTTCTTGTCTCAACTCTGCTGTTAACTAGCAGAGTGAATGGCTAAAGAGTTGTTCATTTTTAGATTTTAAAATTTGAGTATAGGCCAATGAGTCCAGATAAGAACAGTTTAGATTGCTAAGTAATTTTATTAAAAATTGCCTATTTTTTGGATGGACTGGGGTTTATTTAGCTCAGTTGGTAGAGTGCTACTCTGCGCTCTAGGAGGGGAGGCCCTTGGTTCAATCCCTAGGACCACAGAGACGGGAGAAGGACACAGCAATCCACTCCCAAAGCAATCCCAAAACAATCAGCCATTGAAAACTCTATGAGGGTTGTTATGAGTCAGACCTGAACTCTGATGGCACAAAACAACAACATTCTTTGGACACTGAAGTTTAGAGAATTCATATACCAAGCCTTTCACACGATCTGCTCTTCTTCATTGAGCACCTATTACAGCCTCCACACACCTGGCACTTGAAAATGCCTCTGAGTAATTGGTAGCCAGGTGTTCCCATGGAAACCAGTTCTATTTTAGGAGGGTTTTCGAAGTTGGCTGTAAATTGGGGTTAGCAAGGGCAACCTCCTCATGCTAAGGAACAAAGCCCGCCTTTCACAGAGCAAGAAACTGGTGCAATACTGTGTGTTTTCCAACATCCTCTATAAAAATCCTTTGTGGTCAGCACTGGATGACCTACCACTGACCTTTTTCTTGTGTTCTAAACTGCATTCTCATGCCCAATTCTGTGCAAATTTTCATTTTCCATTCTTCCTGCAATAGTTGTTGTTTGGTGCTGTCGAGTAGAGTCCGACTCATAGTGACCCTATGCAGGGTTTTCAATAGCTGATTGTTTCAGGAGTGGGCTGTTCTTCTTCACAGACTGCAGCACCTGGTGTTCCCAGGCAGTCTCCCATCCACGGACTAACCAGACCTGATGCTGCTTAGCTTCTAAGATCAGATGGGATCAGGTGCTAGGGTGATACAGCTACAGACTCCTGCAACAGTAGCATTGTCAAATTTAGCAAATAAAAACACAGGATGTCCAGTTAAATTTGAATTTCAGATAAACAATGAATAATTTAAATATATACAATACCTAGTTAAGGCTTACTTATGCTAAAAATTATTCATTATTTATCTGAAATTGAAATGTGCTGGTGCATCCTGTATTTTACCTGGCAACTCAGTACTGGGATTCAAATGTCCTAATTTTCATGCCCACTGGAATGTTTGTTATTTTTGCTTCTCCCTCATCTCAGGAAATATTGCTACCTAATCTGAAACTGCCTTGCTCATCTAAAAGAACGTGTGTACCTCCTCCACAAAAAGTTGTCAATAACACATATTAGTTACATTTTTAATTAATCAGATCCTGAAGTTTGTCTGTTTTCATTTCTGATGCTTATAAGTATTGCCTTTCTGTCTCTATCTCTTTATTTCCATCTGTCCCTACTTGTCTCACTTTCTTTAATAGAAAAAGAAAAACCCTTCATTTCACCCATGGCATGTGAGAGAAGAACAGCTGTTCCCAAATCCTTTAGCTCTCTGGGATATGGAATCTCATGAGTTCTGAATTTAATAATAGAACAGTCACCCAGTCCCTGCTCACTCTGTCTGTCACAAGTATCACTTTTATGAATTAAAGATGATTGTCAAATTTTGGGTGAAGGCTTTGGAGGAAACACGTTATTTAACTTTTTTTTTTGGTAGTACTGAGGCATTGAATCCAGGCCCTTGCAAACGCTAGGCAAGTGCTGTCCACTGAGCCACACCCCTGGCCCTTTTTTTCTTTTTTCTTTTGAGACAGGGTCTTGCTAAGTTATGCAGGCTGCCTCTGGCCTCAAACTCAGGATCCTCCTGCCTCAGCTCCCAAGTCACTGCGATTACAGGTGCGCACTATGACACTTGGCTTAACTTTTTTAAAATTGACATGGTAATCTGGAGGTGGTTTAGGGTCCAGGCCTAGGCATAGCAGCAACACACAAAGGCTTCAGCCCTCACGTTTGGAGGCTTCTGTCTTGACTGTGGCCAGAACTATTTTCCTCCCTGTGCTTCCATCCACAGAAAGGCTGTGGTCCCTCTTCAGAGTTGGGACAATGTCCAGCCTCTGTCTACAGCAGAGTCTGCTGGAATCTGCTGCTGGGCTCTGGGTTATCTGGCCGAACACAGCTGGTGTGAGCAACAGGACACTGTGGGAATGACACAGAGCAAACAAATCTACCAGGATGGGTAACCGCCATAGTTAGATGTATTCCTGATTAACTGCCTGGGGAGAAATAACAGGAAAAGCTAATCACAGAGGGGCATTTATACTGTCAGAGATAAGCATATTTGGGGTGATTCAGGTAACCATATTTTGACTTGTTTTAAAAAATGAAATAAGGTGCTAATAACTTGGGTACATACAAAGTTTAAAAACAAGCATAAGAAACCAACCAGGGAGTGAAAATCTGTAGCTACTAGAGCACTCAACATAAAGGATGAGGAGGTAGAATCATCTTGGAGATCCTAGAAGACAGCCAGGCAGGAGGAACACTTTAGAGACAGGTAAGAACAGGACATGAGTTATCCAAATGACCAGGCACTGACCCATGGCTCAGAAATGAGAGAGAAGAAACCTTGGGCAGGCTCAAGTCTGAACTATCCACCCATCTGAGCTCCCCATAGTCAGGTCTGAGCCTTGTGTCTCCATACTGCCCCTCCCATCCTTTCTATTCACTGAACAGTGGAGTCAGTGAGGAGGTTCCAGGGCATTGACCCTGACTTTTTGCAAATGTCTCTCCTGTGCTATCAGGCCACCTTCCATAGACCCCACCCAGGTCTGGCAGCATGGCCTCTTTCACCCCAACACCTCCCCTCATGCTTTTCTCCCCGCACTCCAGTGGAGAGCCCCTTCCTTTCCCGCTCTGTCTATGTAACCCCCTACCTAACCTTTTCTGCCCTGGCCCAAGTCTCCATTCCTGATATCTCTGGAAGGCAGAAGGCTGAGTGTGCATGGAATCTTCCCCACTGGGCTTTGAACTAGTGGAAAAAAAATATCTGCACTTTTTTCCATCTCTCATCTCATTTAGCCTTTCGGGGGTGACCATGATGAGTAAGTATAGCTTCAACTAGTAGTGACATAAATTATGAATTTCTGTTTCCTCCAGAAATAGAGTTTCTGGAGAATCCCTCCAGAATTCTGAGTTCAGTTCCAGAAAGTATCCCATTATAGTCTGCATTGTTTGTGTTTACCCTAATTCATGTGTTGAAACCTGAACCTAGAATGTGAAGGTATTTGGAGTTGGGGCCTTTGGGGAGAAATTAGATATTGAGAGTGGGGTTGTCAGGGTAGGACTCATATCCTTGTAAGAAGAGATAGGAGAGAGCTTATTTTCTCTCTCTGCCCTGTGAGGACACAGGCAGGTGGGCTGGTGTAAACCATGAAGATGACTCAACCACACTGGCATAATGACCTTGGACTTGCATCTCCAGTACTGTAAGAAAGAAGTGTTTGTTGGTGAAGCCACTTTGTATAAGGTATTCTTGTTCAACAAGCCTTCACTAAGACAGTCTCTACCTCACTCCACTGTAGTTTTCTGTCCCTTGCCCTCTTACCCCCACTCAGCAATGCCCCGGCCCTCGGGGCTGTTCAACAGGGACCTAGAGTAGGGGGCAAATGAATGAGAGAGAGAGAAGAGACACGAAGGATGAGAGCAAGACAGGCTGTCTGACCAAGCTCCAAAGTCTTTAATTTTTTGCTGTAGCTTATATACACATGGGAGGGGGAGGTACCAAAATGTTACAAGGGTCAGGGACTTTCCGTTCTTCCTGTAACCCTGACAACCGATATCCAGTGGTAATCTCAGCTCAAAGGTCACAATGCCCTGTGACTCAACATCCGCTATTTCCTGTGACTCGACATCCGTTATTTTCACCACATCCTGCACTTTTCCATCAGGGTATCTTATAAAAGGTTACTTATGGCCTTGGCTCCCGGCATCTCCTCCCTTTTAACAATTTAAAAAGAGGCATTTAGTGAGGGTGGGGAATGTGAATCTCTTACCTGTGAATCTCTTACCGTCTGGTAAGTGGGCTTTAACCAGTGGGGGAAGTATTGACCTGAATCCTCCCTGATTAGGACGAAGGCCCTTGGTGTCTTTTTGGGGAGGAGAGGCAGGGCCAGATTTTTGAGAATTTGACACCAACCTCTGTGCAATTCAGGTTTGCTTCTCAGGGGACTCAGAGATGGACTAGTGGTCCTCCCCTTGTTGTGCTCAGCCTCGCACCCCTTGTCTGGTACCCACGCCACGTTGGTGCTGGTGTATATAGCTCTGAGTTCTATATAGCTCCTAAAGGAGGTCTTTTCACCCTCAGGTTCTGCCAAGCCTCTGTCAGCCAGATCGAGTTTATGATAATATACCTGCAGGGGTCTTGATTCCAGGGAGTCAATCTGTTGTTTTATGAAATTTATAATTTTGTCAAATATAAAGGGTCCCAGTGTGACCATCAACAAAAAGGCTAATCAAGGGTCCCACAGGGGGCATCAAGAGAGAAAACATAGAAGATTTCCACCAGTTGTCAGCTGCAGCAGAAAATTTTTGTTTCTGTAATTCAATGTTAAATTTATGTAATTGTTGAATTCACGTTTCAACTAGGCCAGATTCATTAACATAAACACAACATTCTTCTTTCAGGAACAGGCAGGGACCTCCTTTTTCAGCGGTCAGAAGATCTAGTGCTCGTCGATTCTGTAAAGCAACTTGGGCAAGGGAAGTTATCTGTCGTTGTAAGGATGTCAGGGATTACAGCAGACACAAGACAAGTCTTCAAGAAGGACTTGTAGGAAGAGAGAGAATCTGGCCAGAAGGGAGTCAGACATCAGAGAGACAGATTCAAAAGATGAATAAGAGGAGGGACCCCAGAGATAGATTTAGAGATTCAGAAGACAAATTAGGGGAGGGGCCTGTCATTGAGCCTGGGGCCCTGAATTGCCTCAGGGGGTGCCTTCCCCAGGGTCTTCAATTGGCAGGACTCATCAGGGCTGGAGACTAGTCCAGGCTCCTGTGGGTAGATCTCACTTTAATTGGCATTGCTCACATATTCCAAAATCATGCAGACTCCCTATTGTGCAGCTTCTCAATCCCTGCACTAGTCCAAAATACAGATAGGGGAACAAACATTGCAAAAACACAAAAGATGAACAGAGCAATTCTTGATGCACATAACATAAAATTGAAAATGAAGCATGTCCCATTTTACCTTTTTTCTTTTAACCTAAACTTTATGTACTTAATATCACCTTAGAGGAATGAGGCATGGAGGGAATCTTTCAAGTTCAACATAAAATGGACTCCAAATTCAGCTTCCGTATCTGGAGAAAAAGCAAATCTGAAGTGAGACAACATACAAGACAAAGGGGTTGCTGGCTTTGATGATGAAGTTCCCATGATGTTATGGACGACCTGAAAGCTAAACAGTGCCAAGCACAGGGGTTTAACACAGAACAGACAGACACTGAATAACAAACTGAGACAACAATGAACAAAACATATTCAAACCAAATCCTATCCCGACATCTCGGGTTAGGATGGAGGCTGAGGTTATGTCATGTTTGACCCTCGAGATTCTCCCCAAAACAAATGCTGCAGCACAAAGACAAAATATTCCCTGGTGCGCACAAACAAAACCGAAAGTGAGACGACAGCCTCACGCCGCGTGGCGGGAGCGACCCGCCTCGTCTCCCCAAATTTACAGATGGGATATTATCCCTACAGAGCGGGTCTGGAAGACTTCCGAGCCCTACAGCCTGAGGTTTCTTAGCATGTCTGCTAGGATCCCAGCAGGCTGATTACAGATTAATACAGAAAGCCAAGGCTCTAAAGAGAGGTAGAGGGTGTCTGTACCATATCAAAGAATATGGTCAGTCCAAGTCCAAACAGCAGAGAAAGTGAAACAAACAGACACACACGTACTCTCTTAACTCTTGCCCATCTAGTTTCATCAATGCTACCTTCTAGGGGAACAAAAACAAAAAATTTGATAAGATCCTTCTTTTTAACCAAGTCCCTCATGTCTTGAGAGATTCCTTTTACTTAATGCTTGTCCCATAATTGCATCGCTTTTCTCTTACCTTCCCGGATCAATCTCACAGGGGGCAACTGTGGCGATCACTATGCAGATCTTCACTCACTTCCATGCGGCTGCGTGGAAGCAGCGATCCAATGCAGATCTTCACCCACTTATGCACTTCTGCGTGGAAGCGGCGATCCTTGAGTATGTGGCTGACTTCAGGGAGCGATGTTCATTCGGACCCCAAACCCTCAAGCCCCACGTTGAGGCGCCAGCTGCCCCGGCCCGCAGGGCTGTTCAACAGGGACCTAGAGTAGGGGGTGAATGAATGAGAGAGAAGAGACACGAAGGATGAGAGCAAGACAGGCTGTCTGACCAAGCTCCAAAGTCTTTAATTTTTTGCTGTAGCTTATATACACATGGGAGGGGGAGGTACCAAAATGTTACAAGGGTCAGGGACTTTCCGTTCTTCCTGTAACCCTGACAACCACTATCCAGTGGTAATCTCAGCTCAAAGGTCACAATGCCCTGTGACTCAACATCCGCTATTTTCACCACATCCTGCACTTTTCCATCAGGGTATCTTGTAAAAGGTTACTTATGGCCTTGGCTCCCGGCACAGCAAGGTGGCAGCATGTGTGGTGGCTGCTAGTCTATGGGGGTCAAGGAGGAGGTGGTGAGGATGACAAGAAAAAAGCCCAAACCAGAGTTCAGTGGCATTTCTGCTTGATCCCTGGAATTCAGAGAAGATATCCCTCAGGAGGTTGTCGCCATGGCTGGGTTTTGCTTTGGGGAAAAGTGCCCTACCTATCCTCTACCTGAATGTCATGATCCCTTCAGTGCCCTGTGACCCCTGTTTTGACCTGTTTCTGTGTGGCCCCATTCCAGGCATTGGGTGATGTTGTTATTGTTGTCAGGTACCATTGAGTTGGTGTCTGACGCATAGCAACCCTAAGTACAACAGGTGAAACACTATCATCAGTGCTTCTCTGCTATTCATAGGGTTTAAATGGCGGATTGATTTTTGGGAGTGGGTTGCTGGGTCCTTCTTCCAAGCCTACAGTATCTGGTGTTTCCAGGTGATCTCCCATCCAAGTACTAACCAGGCCTGACCCTGCTGAGCTTCCAAGATCTGATGGGATTAGACCCCACAGTGCTAGGGCTGCAGGCCTTAGGTGATGGTATCAAGTAAATGTTGCATTCATGTTGACCTTTAGCTATGAGTATGTGTTAATATGACATGTTAATGCTTCTGAGAGCTTTGTGCCAGTGACCTGGTTGAAAGGTGACCAGGCAAGAATCTGGGACTCATGTCTGTTATGACAGCTCCTCACAACTAGTGGCTCTCCCTCTGTTTCAGACACAACCTGATAGAAATTCTCCTGTAAATTTTGTTTGAAGTCATAACCTTTAAACTTCCACCACTGCATAAAGTTAGGGGGGTTAGGAGGAAAGAGCTATCATCTCAGTTAGTCTTCCTGGGGGGGGGGTGACCACAGCAGATAAGTATTAAACATTTCTTTCATCTTCACCTCAAGAATCTAAGGTTCAGAAAGCAGAGTGGGGGAATCAAGTCCTTCAATTCTGTCTTCTCTGCTTTTATCACCCCCACCCCCAGAGCTTTCCCATGGTTATATCTTTTGTGCAATAGGTAAAAGTAATAATCTGTGTTTTATAATCTTTGTGCATGGGGTGTGTGTGTGTGTGTGTGTGTGTGTGTGTTACATCCAATCTATGCTCTTTGTTTAAGAAAATACTTCAAATCTCTAGGAGAATATAGACTGGGGAATGTTTGTCCTTTCACCTTCCTCTTCCATCCTCCTCCTCTCAGGTAACTACTATACTCAGTGGACAGTTTGAGGTCCAAGTCTAATTACTGCGTGTATTAATTTCTTGATTCTTTCTTTCGTAAATTTCTGCCTCAAGCCAATCTTTCCTTCATTCAGGTGATTTCCTCACAGACTCCCATTCTGTGTCATGAGGAGCCTAAAGGGTGTGATTGCTGGTGTCGTGGCCACATGGGATGTGTCCAGTACCAATGGTATGGGCGTTCTACTCATCTTTTGTGGGTCATTTGGGTTTTCTTATTTACTTTAGGAAACATTGCTCTTTTTCCTAAGGATTTTTCTTTTCTTTTAATGATGAAGTGTTTTGCTTAGAAAGTAGGTATACAGGTTGGTAGAGGATAGGAAAAGAAGAAAGGAAAATCATCTTGTTGGAATAAATGAACAGAATCTTCCTACAGAGGAGTATTTCCTATTACAGAGGTGACAGATTGTGCTGTTTAGAGGCGTGCTGCAAGATTTTGCCTCAGTCAAAATCATTATTTCAAACAAGGAAGCCAGGGTTAGCTTTCTGGCTTTCCCCAAAGGATTTGTTAGAGTAGCTTAGTGTTTTGATTAATTAACTTAAAGCTGGGATTCTATATAAATGCAAATTGTCATTTTCTCCCACCCACTGAGTCCTTCTTAGGCACAGCCAGAGGAAAATGAGGTGGGGCTGGAATTACCTGCTGTGGCTTCGTCTAAATTTGTATTCTGGGAGCTGAAGGAGACACTGCTTCTGCCAATGCCATCCTTACAGTTCAGCAAGCACAGAATGGAACCACTGGAGGTGGAGGCTCAGCCTTTGCCCCTAGACCAGCAGCATGATACTAATGAAATAGTCACACCAGAATGACAATGAGAATTCTTTTGGACTGGAAGGTGTGATGAACTAAATATTTATGTCCACCTCCAAAACTCTTACCCCCCCCCCCCAAGGTAATGGTATTTGGAATGTGTGTTAGTCAGTTTTCTGTTGCTGGGATGAAATACCTAAGAAAATCAACTTAAAAGGAGGGAAGATTTATTTTGGCTCAGGGTTTCAGAGATTTCAGTTGATGGTCCCTTGGCCCCATCACTTTGGGGGCTATAGTAAGGCAGAACATCATGGAGGGGAGCACAGGGTGGAGGGAAGCTGCTTACCTCATGGTTGCCAGAAGGCAAGGGGTGGGGGGCAGGGACTACAGTCCTAATATACCCTTCCAAAGCGTGCCCCTAATGTCCCACTGCCTCCAACTAGGCCCCACTTCTTAAAGTTTCCACCACCTCCCAATAGCCCCACCCCCTGGGGACCAAGACTTTAGCAATGGCCTTTGGGAGACATTTAAGTTCCAAGCCATAAGAGAAGCTGAACTTTGGCAGGTGACTAGGTCATGAAGGCAGATCACATGTGAATGGAATTAGTACCTTATAAAAGGACATCTCAGAAATCTCATTTGCCCCTTCTGCCATGTGAAAGTGTATTGAAAAGGTGCCATCTATAAGGGAGTTGGCCCTCATCAGATACCAAATCTGCTGCCACATTGATCTTAGACTTCCTGACCTCCAGAACTATGAGCAATAAATTTCTGTTGTTTATAGGCCACTCAATTTAGGGTAAATTTGTTCTAACAGCCTAAATAAATGAACTAAAATGGAAGGGGAAAAGACATCACGAAAACTCTGATCTTTGTAACATGAAGGAACATGTATTTATGGAATTTCAAGAGTACATTGATTCTGACTTCATACTTACCGGTCACTAACTTTTGTTTTTCATGCAAGGAAGAATGTGAGTGCAGAAAGAAGGATTCAGAGGGTAATAGGGAAAAAATGCAGCCCCCACCCACCCCACCATAGCTCATCATGTTGACAGGGAGGGGAAGAGCCACACTTCAAGGTCATGGGTCCCTGGGCTGCCAGTGATGGCTTGGGTGAACTATGGCACAAAACCTAAACTCTGGGGCTATTGGATATCAGTAAGCATGAGACTAGCCTCACAGGGAATCCACAACCTGTGGAAGCTCAGTGAGATAGCCGTGTTTCCTAATTGTTTAGCACAGAGCGCATGGCAACTGCTTAACAAATGCCAGGTAATATTGTAAACATGGCTATACCTCATCTGGGTTTTATGATTTTTTTTTAACACTATCTACCAGGACCTGCAGAGGGTGGCAGAGGGCTTTACTTGCCTGTCCCTTCTTCCTGCCTTAGATCCTGAGGGTTGATTTTCCCTTTAGGTGAAGTCAGCACAATGCCTAGTTGTTGGGGATTTTTAAAATAATATTTCCCAGCTAGGGTCCCTCATGACAGCTTGAGGGGCTGACCCCTAGTTGACCCCAGGGCTCATCCCACTCACTCAAAACAGCCCCTCCCATCGAGTGAGCAAAGATGGCCCCCAGCCAGCTTGACCAGCCTTAACCACCTCAATTTTGATTGGCTCCCCTCACCACCTTGCAGGCAGTAACTGTCTCTACTTGGCAGTTATGTCCGTTTGCCCCCTGTACCTGCCAGCTGTGTGCCCTGATTGGCTGAACCCCACCATGTGACCCTTCCAGGACCCTATAAAAGCAGGGCTCCTGGACCCCAGATCATCCTTTGATACTCACCTCTCTGACCATCTCCTGAACCTCATCACCTGGACCAGTGCTCCCTACTCCAGCAAGACCATCTAGCAAGCCGGCGAGATCAAGCCCAGGGGCCCCGAAGAGCTGAGCCGAAGGCATCTAGCAAGCCACAAAGAACCTCCCAATTCCTCCCATCCTTGGGAAGGAGGGGGGTAAAGAAGGCGAGCCTCGAGAGTCAAGACCATCGGACCTCAACTGACCACCAGCGGCTGTGGCTGTGCCTTTGAGGCTGAGCTGTACCAGCACTTAGCCTGCAGCATGGAATCCTCATGCCAGCACTTAAAGGGATAGAGCCTTGCTCTATAGGGGCTGCTTGCTCCTTGCTCTCCATAAGGGGAGCACCCCAATAAACCTTCCCTGTCCTTCTCCAACCATCTGAGGGTCTCCCGAGGTCCTTCTTTCCCTACATCGGCCACGTGTTTATGTTGAGGGTTTGGCCCTAACTTTAGTGGGGCTAGAGCTAAAACCCTGACACCTAGTGTCTGTAAGACACTTAGTGACTCATGAATATGTTCTAATTTCTTTTAAAATCAGAACAGAAATATAGTACTAATGAACACATAATAATGAACCCAGGCTCTATTATATTAATCTTTGTACCAATGTGGTTGTCAAATATAATTTTTAAAACTATTATTTACTTTATTTTTTAATGAAGGAAGAGGCCACGAAGACAAAAATGTCTTGAATCCATGAAAGTCATAATGTGGCCAGCAGGTTCTGGAATGCACTTTGAAAAGTGAGTTGGCAGCCTGCTTGCTCCTGTGTGCTCAGGTAACCAAACAGGTAGCGCCTGAAGGGAGTGCTGTATGATGAGCCAGGCTGAGTTCAGGTGGGGGTAAGGGCAGCCACATTAGGATAGCTTTTTTCCTTTTTTCTTTACTTCCTTTTTTTTTTTTTTTTTTTCTCTTCTTTCTGTTTCCTTTTTTCTTCAGTATTTGGGGGTTGAACCAAGGGCCTAGCACATATTTTGCAAGTGCTCTACCACTGGGCTGCACCCCAGCCTATTATTTGTTTGTTTGTTTATTTATTAATTTATTTGTTATTTTATTTTGAGACAGAGTCTTAAGTTACTCAGGCTACCTCTGGCCTCAAACTTGTTATCCTTCTGCCTCAACCTCCCAAGTTGCTGGGATTACAGGTGTGCACCACTATGCCCCACTATATTAGGCCATCTTTTAAAGAGCTGAAGCCTCCATCTTAAATCCTGTGGGGGCTCAGAAAATGGTACTTCAAAGTGAAGCCCTCATATATAGGCTCAGAAGCAAAATGTATTTCTGACCTCCTGCACTCCTGACTCTTACTCCACATTTTCCCCCAAAGCAAGACATAGAAACCAGAATTCCTCATCCCAAGTCAGCTCATAGAAACCAGAACTCCTTTTACCCAAAGCCCACCAAAAAAACTAGAATTATTATTCTAATCCTCCCCTGCCTTTCTGTCCAGGAGTTGACCATAAAGAAATTGAGACTCTGATTCCAGAGGGGTCCTGCCTCAAACATGAGAGGAAGAAATGTTACAACTGAGGGACCAAGAGGAATCTGAACAGACAGGCCTCAGTGAGTTTCTTTGTTCAGTATATTTCCAATAGCTCAGACACATTTTGTCTCATTAGATTTCTATATGGCTATCTCTGCTTCCCTGAACCTAACCATAGAATTAGATAGCTTCCCCAGTATCTTCAGGTTTCATTCTGAAGTCTCTCATGTCATGTAAAGCATGTAAAAGTTTTTTTGTTATGCTTTTCTCTTGTTAACTTGTCTTTTGTTTACAGGGGTTTTGGCCATAATGCTTTATGATGGTCAGGAAAAGAGATCATCCTCTTACCCACTCTACAAATCTCCTTATAATGCATTACCTCCTCAACTCTTCCTTTTTAAACTTTTATCAAAGGAATATGTAGGTATATATGTATATACGTATATATGTATATATTTTAAGTCAAATAGTACTAAGACTTAATATAAATGATGGAGTTCAGGATATGCCACCCTAAAATATGACTGTAGGAGATCAGAAATATGCTACCCCCAAATATTTTGATCTGATTATTTTCAGAAACTCCAGGAATAAGATGTTGTTGTTGTTAGGTGCCTTTGAGTCTGTGTCCGACACACACAGACCCTACGTACAACAGAGAAACACTGTTGTCGTGCTTCTGTGCTATTCATGGGGTTTTCAATGGCTGATTCCTTTTTGGGAGTGGGTTGCCAGGTCCTTCTCCCAAGCCTACTGTACCTGGTGTTCCCAAGGCAGTCTCCCATTCAAGTACTAATGAGGCCCCACCCTGCTTAGCTTCCGAGATCTGACGCCAGTGCTACGGCTGCAGGCGCAGGAATAAGAGCAGCTCTGAAAACAAGAGTAGAAGTTAGCCTCCATAAACAAAATAATTTGTAAAGATATTTTTCTGTCTGCACCAAGAAGAGAATGACTGTAAATTGCTGAAACTTGTATCGCTGGAGAAGTACTGGATTTAGATCTTTGTGCCAAAGCTTACCAGTGGGCAAAGTTCTCATCACTTCCCCACAACTGGCCTTTCCCACACCACTTTTTGTTTGTTTGTTTGTTTGTTTCAGTAAATGATAACATTTAAACCTGAAGTCAAAGCAACTAGTTCCAAATCTACTTTTGGGAATTACTAGATCCCTAGGGTTCTCCTATGTATACATACATGAAGTTTTTGTTGATGTTGTTGTTGTTAGGTGCCATCAAGTCAGGTCTGCCTCATAGTGACCCTATGTACAACAGAGTGAAACACTCACTGACTCTGTGCCAGGCACATGATCTTTTTATATATTTAGCCCATTTATATTTTTAGCCATTGTTGTTAGCCCATGTGTCAATCTATTTAGTTGAGGGTCTTCCTTTTTTTCATTGACCTGCCACTCTCTCAAACGTGATGTCCTTCTCCAGGGATTTGTCCCTCCTGCCAACATGTCCAAAATAGGTAAGATGCAGTCTAGCCATCCTTGCTTCCAAGGAGCACTCTTGTTGCACTTCTTCTAGGGAGAATCTGTTGGTTCTTTTGGCAGTTCGTGATATGTTCAATATTTGTCTTCAGTACCATAATTCAAAAGCATCAGTCTTCTCCTGTCTCCTTTATTTGCTGTCCAGCTTTCACAACCATATGAAGCAACTGAAAATACCATGGCATGAGTCAAGCGTACCTTCATCTTCAGTGTGATGTCTTTACTTTCCAATACGTTAAAGAGGTCTTTTACCATAGCATTTTCCCAATATAATGCATCTTTTGATTTCTTGACTGCTGCTTCTGTGGGTATGTTGTGGTTATTAGGTGCCATCAAGTCAGGTCTGACTTATAGCAACCCTATGTGTAAAAGAAAAAAACACTCTCTGACATATACATACAATATTTTCTTTGTTTGAGCCCATTGTTGCAGTCACTGTATTTCTTCTCATTTTGAGTTGTGTGATACCAGCAAATGGAGGTCCCAGAGGCTTTCCTCCATTCTCATCATTAAGGTTGACAGTACTTTCAGGAGGCGATCCTTCCCCAGTCATCTTTTAAATTTCTTCCAACCTGGAGGGCTTATTTTCCAGCACTATATTTGACAGTGCTTCTCTGTTACTCATAGGGTTTTCAATGGCTAATTGTTTCAGGAATGGGCTGCTGAGTCCTTTTCCCTAGTCTGTCTTAGTCTGGAAGCTCAGCTGAAACCTGTCCACCATGGGTGGCCCTGCTGGTATCTGATATATCAGTGGCATAGCTTTCAGCATCACAGCAACACACAAGCCACCATAGTACCACACGCTGACAGATGTGAGGAATACACAAGGTATACATGTTCATAAGCTTATGTTTGCTTTTCCTCTTGTTATTTGGTACTGTGATGTTTCCAAGAACATATGTTACTGGACCCAGGTCCAGCTGCTCACCATTCAAAAGCCAATATTTGGGATATGGGAGCTGGTGGGAAGGAAATCAGTTTTATTCAAGGGCCAGGATCCTGAAAAGATGGGGAGTGGGCTATTGTCTCAGAGCCCCATCTTGGGGAATCCAGGGGCTCAAAGGGCTTTTACAGGGAGGGAAAAGAGAAGCAAGCAATAATGGATAGGAAGGCTATGTTTTTAGCAGGGTGTTTTATCCAGGTCATGTGTCCCCTCCACCAACTGACCAGAATTTGCAGTTGATGTTGACCTCCTGGGGGTAATTAAAAACATATTACATTGTGCAAGTTAAACATGAGAGCAATTTCCATGCTTTGTGTTAGCTGAGGCATAAGAGTGAAGAATAAGGAGGGACATTACTTATTCTGATGTTACTTGAAGGTAACCAGATGGTCTCAATTCTGAAAATATAAACAAGGCTATTTTAGCAGTTAACACTTTAGCCATTTAGTGTTTTTTGTTTGTTTTTGTTTGTTTAATTATTTTTTGAATTTAGAATGCCAGGTAAATGGAGGGGAAGCAAAAGTGACTCTGCCAAGGAGTTACCTTTTTTCTCCCAAAGGAGAAGCCACTGTTACACTCAGGGAAGTTAGAGGAAAAATTATTTTTCCTCCACTAAATGAATAATGGTGGTTCCTTGCTTCACATTTCTATCTCCTTCTTCTTGCTCCTTGAAGGTATACACTTAGGCAACCATTACAGTGATGACTAATATGTCAGAAGTGTTATCTATAGCTGAGCTATTGGGAGTATACTGCTTAGTTGATGACCTTTAAAACTGGTAATAAAAGCAAGTGATTAAAAGCAAGTGAAACTAGAGGATTTATTCAGGTCTCCTCTTGGTTCAGAAATGTCCACTGCTGAGCCAAGTACTAACAATAACATTCCTTTTCTTGTACAATATTTTCGTTGTCCAGAAGTTAATATTTGCTTCATTTTTGATATTTATTTACTTTCTTTTTTGTGCCCTTCTTTAATTCTTCCTAAATAGTCATGTAATCTGTCAAAACACAATCAAAGCCATCAGTCAATTAATCTGTTGCATTCTTTCCCTTGGAGCTCTCTCATGAAGTGTCATCCTTCCCACTGGAAGATGGTACATCGTACCCTCCCCATGCAGGCTCCACTGCTAGCCTCTTGAGATCCTCCCTTGCACTCTCTTGGGGCAATATTTCTCCATCTGTTGTCCTTTCTTCCTGGAGTCACTTTTCCCCCTTTCTTGTCATGTTCATACTTTTGACAAATTGCGTCCTCTGGTAGCTTCCTGAGAAAACATACATGAGAAAAATTTTTTTCTCAAGTCATTATGCATCTGAAAATGTCTTACTACCACAAATTTAATTGATTGATTGGCTTCCTATCCTCTTCCTATTTTAAAACATTTCTCTATCATATACTGGCTTACAGTGTTGTTGAGAAGTCCAGAGTTATTTCTATTTTTGGTTATTTATGTGTGATTGGATTATCTGTCAGCTTGTGCTGTGGGGGCTTATGTATGGCTGTGATGCTGAAAGCTATGGTATTTCATATACCAGGAGGGCCACCCATGATGGACAGGTTTCAGCTGAGCTTTCAGATTAAGACAGACTAGGGAGAAGGACCTGGAAGCCCACTCCCAAAACAAATAACCACTGAAAACCCTATGAATAGCAGAGAAACACTGTCAAGTATAGTGACAGAGGATGAGGCCCTCCCCCTCCAGGCTAGAAGGCAGTCAAGAAAATGGGGAAGAGTTGCCTCCTCAAAGTAGAGCTAACCTTAATGATGCGAATGGAGTAACCCCCTTGGGACCTCCTTTTCATGATATGGCATAACTCAGAATAAGAAACAGTGACTGCAACAATGAGCTCAAATGTAAAAAGATCATGTGCATGGCACTGTGTCGGGTAGTGTTTTGTTCACTTGTACATAGGGTCTCTATGAGTCAGATCTGACTCAACAGCACCCAGCAACATACGTGATTATATTTCCTTTTTGGAAGCTTTTATAATGTTCTCTTTATCATAGAACTTCTGGAATTTCATGATGATGTACTGTGGTATGGGGTCTTTTTCATTCATTGTGTTACACATTTGCTGGGCTCCCTTCAAATGTTCTTGTATTCTTTTTTAAAAAAATCCTTCCCTATATATATTTAGGGCTGGGATTTAACTCAGCTGGTAGAGCACCACTCTGCAGTCTCTGAGGTCCCGAGTTGGGTTCCCAGCACTGCAAAAATGGGAGAAGTACATGCCAATACACTCCTGAGGAAATCCCGAAAACAAAATAAAACAAAACAAAAAAACAATCAGCCACTGAAAATCCTGTAAGAGTTGCTATGAGTCAGACACAATGCAATGGCACCTAACAACAACAACAACATATACATTTGGAATTCTCCCTTTCTGGATCTACTGCCTGATTTGATCCTTTAATTTTCTTACCCTTCCCCAGTTATCCGTCTCTTTTGCTACTTTTTATATCATAGATTACTTTTATATCTCAAGTGTTTTTGTACATAGAAAAGTCCCTGAACCTACAAAAATTTGTCATTTTCCAAAACTGTGGCAACATTGCTTGTTTGTCTCTGCTGCCTCTTGTATTTGCTTCATGCTTGCAGATTTATATCTTTTAAACTCCTTGGGCTGTCACATTGGTGAGAGAGGGCAGGAAAAGGATTTGACAGAGCTGTGCTAATAGAGATAGAAATAGAATGGAGGTCAACAATGGGTGACATAGTGGTTTTGTTCCTGCCTTTTTTATGTTTTATTTTTTTGATGGCATTTAGGGGTTGAACCCAGGGCCTTGCACGTACTTTGCAAGTGCTCTACCCCTGGGCTGCGCCCCCAGCCCATTTTTAAATTTTTTTATTTTGAGTTGGGGTCTTGCTAAGTTACACTGGCTGCCTTTGGCTTAGAATTCACAATCCTCCTGCCTCAGCCTCCAGAGTTGCTGGAATGACAGATGTGCCACCATGCCTGGCAGGTAACTGCTCATCTTTTTAGCCCAAGGCACTTGGATATACTGTTGGGTTCAGTCACTGTCCTTCACTTCAACCTAACCCCTAATGACATCCTCAGGTTATAGAGGAAAAGGGTATAATGGAAACACTTCTGGATTAGAGTCCTACAAAGTCATTTCAAACCTCAGCTCTGTGCTTTATCAGCAGTCTCAACTTAGTCACATGTCCTCCTCTCTAAGATGGCTCTACAATACCTTCAGTGACAATGACAAGTGGCTGTTATGAGCATCAGATCAAATTGTTGTTGTGGTTGTTAGGTGCCATAGAGTCAGTGTCCGAATCATAGTAACCCTATGTACAACAGAAGAAACACTATTGTCGTGCTTCTCTGCTATTCATAGGATTTTCAATGGCTGATTGTGTTTTGGGAGTGGGCTTTTGGTCCTTTTCCCTGGCCTGCAGCATCTGGTGTTCCCAGGTGGTCTCCCACCCAAGTACTAACCAGACCCAACCCTGCTTAGCTTCCGAGATCTGACGTGATCAGATGCCACAGTGGTATGGCTGCAAGCCAGATCAAATTAGACAATGTGTAAAAAGTGTTGGTAAGCTATAAGGCATTACATCTTTGTTAGTTGGAATTGACAGTGTGTGGTTAGAGCTGAGAACAAGCTGTGTAATGGAGGGAAACCCTAAATAAAGCCTCTAGCTTCACTTGCTTTTAGTTGACTTTAAAAGTCCCCAATTTTGGGCATTCCTATGACTGAATACTGTCACTCTTTCACTGGCTTTGGTGTAGATAATAACTCTGACCGAAGCCACCTCATAGGTTAAAACTGTTCTCTGGCAAAAGTTGCCTTTTCATTTTCCTCCCCTGCTTTGTATCTTAATAGTTAACTGCAAGGTTAGCTATTACTGAAAAAAAAAATGAGCTGTCTAATCAGAAAGTTTTACTTAGAGTTACAGAACCTAGAACATTGGGTGACCTTCAGATAACAGCAGCATGTGCATCAGAAAAGCAAACGGCTGAAGGATTTATGACCACTCTGGTGCACCCTCTGTCTGAAACTAAAGTGATACTTCTCTAAAATCCCTATATAAGCCTTGTGCCTACAACCCCCAGGGAAGATTGTTTTTTAAAGACAAGAGTTCCCACCTTCCTATTTGTCAGCTTGTTTCGAATAATGCTCTTTCTTCCCCCATCACTCTGTTTCTCCAGTTACTGGTTTCATCAGGAGGCAGCAGAACTAGACCTTCTGCAGTTCCAGTTGCTCAGGAATGTCCTGACACAGGCCTCTCCTGTGACTCACCCTGACTGCTTGCTACAGACCTTGGTTAGACAACTGGGAACCTTGAACTTGGAAACCAGTTGATCTTTGTGGGGGAAATAGGATGACTCAACATGTGCTGTATAAGATTCCCTCCAAAGCCGGGCAAGGTGGTTTGTAATCCCAGGGGCTGGGGAGGCAGAGGCAGGAGGATCATAAATTCAAGACCAGAGATAGTCTTCGCAATTTAGCAAGACCCTGTCTCAAGAAAAAAAAAAAAGTAAAAAAATAGGCTGGGCATGCAGCTCATTGGTCCAAGCACTTGCAAATCATGCAAGTGTGTGGCCCTGGGTTCAACCCCCAGTACCAGGAAAAAAAAAAGATTCCCTCCAAGAAATACAAAGAGGCAGTTCTGGACGTTTAGGTACGTCCTTTTCAAGCAAAGTGACCAGGGTGCCTAAAAGTAGTCTCTAGAAGGAGTAATTGGAAGGCAGTTGTAAATGACAAAGTCATGACTGGCTTGTACATTTTCTGAAGTAAAACTGTCAGCTGGAGGGCTGATCTGCACAGTGAAGGGGAGGCCGTGGAGCACGAGTGGTCAGTGTCTTCAAAACCACCCAGTGAAGAAGTTACCAGCATGGGGATGGGGACACACCCATTATCTCTGCTTTCCCTTGTCGTAACACCATGCTGATTAAAGAATGCTTCATGCATACGTACATTCAACAAACTCTCCTGTGTGTCCGGGTAGAGCAGTGAGCAAGACAGGCAAAGATGCCACCCTCTTGAAGCCTATCTTTTATGAAAAACTAACTTTCTGAGTGATTATTCACTACACTAGGGACTTTAGTGACAATAATAAGGGCTAAGTCTGGCCCTCCAGGGATGCATGGCTAATGGAAGTGGCTTCCCAATTAGACTTTTCCATAGGGAGAAAATGTTAATTAGCCAATTCAAATACCCAGTCCTAGATGTACATTGTATATTAATTAATTGAATTCTGGTCTTCTGTGAGTTTGGCTAGCTTGAGCTAATTCCCAACACTTAACTGTGAGCCCACCGTGAAGACTGGGTTTCCCGACCCAAACAACTTGTCTAGACCTTGGAAAGTGCTGAAGTTAATGTTCCTTAGCCACACGGAACCTAAATATCTTTCTATAACTTTTCTGCTGAGTCCCTCTCTAATCTCAACAGAGATGTTTGTTATGTTACTTATAATCATACTCTTGCAGAGCATGTGTAGTATAGGTAAACGTAAACCATTCATATATTTTTCTCTTAAATTTTTTTTTTTTTGAAACAAGGTCTTAATATGTAGCTCAAGCTGGCCTCAAAACTTGCAATCTTCCTGCCTCAGCCTCCCAAGTGCTGGGATTATAGGCATGGGCCACCACGCCAGGCTCAAATACTTATGGAGATCTTGTAATGCCATGAGGACTTGTGTGTTGTTGTGATGCTGATAGCTATGCCACTGGTATTTCAGATACCAGCAGGGCCACCCATGGTGGACAGGTTTTAGCTGAGCTTCCAGACTAAGACAGACTAGGGAAAAGAACATGGTAGCCCACTCCCCAAACAATTAGCCATTGAAAACCCTATGAATAGCAGAGAAACACTATTAAATATAGTGCCAGGAAATGAGTCCCCCAGACTGGAAGACATTCAAGAAATGACTGGGGAAGAGTTACCTCCCCAAAGTAGAGTTGACCTTAATGATAGGAATGGAGTAAAACCCCTGGGATCTTTTACTTTCAAAATGAGAAGAAACACAGTGGCTGCAACATTGGGCTCAAACATAAAAAGATTGTGTGCATAGCACAGTGTCAATTAATGTTTTGTTCTGTTACATGTACGGTCACCATAAGTCAGAGCACTCATGACAGTACCTAACAACAACATTATATAGCAGACACTGTCTCCACAAGAGCAACACAGCTGCTGTCTTCCCT